>JARCIV010000253.1:0-54712 GCA_029618585.1 Citrus australasica | reverse complement strand
GGGGCGTGGGGCTGGCGAGGTGAGTCCGCCGGACTCGGAATGGGCCGAGACTTTGCCCACCATCTCCCCGCGACAAAAATAGGCCCCGGGCACGGCCGCGCCCAAAAAGGAGCAGCCGAACCCCTTGGCGCCAAGTTCGTCCTGCGGAAAAATGCCCAAAAAGGGGGTGGGCTATAGCCTTGGGGCGTGGGGCTGGCGAGGTGAGTCCGCCGGACTCGGAATGGGCCGAGACTTTGACCCACCATCTCCCCGCGACAAAAATAGGCCCCGGGCACGGCCGCGGCCCAAAAAAGGAGCAGCCGAACCCCCTTGGCGCCAAGTTCGTCCTGCGGAAAAATGCCCAAAAAGGGGGTGGGCTATAGCCTTGGGGCGTGGGGCTGGCGAGGTTCGTCCGCCAGACTCGGAATGGGCCGAGACTTTGCCCACCCCCTCCCCGCGACAAAAAATAGGCCCCGGGCACGGCCGCGCCCAAAAAAGAGCAGCCGAACCCCTTGGCGCCAAGTTCGTCCTGCGGAAAAATGCCCAAAAAGGGGGTGGGCTATAGCCTTGGGGCGTGGGGCTGGCGAGGTTCGTCCGCCGGACTCGGAATGGGCCGAGACTTTGCCCCACCCCTTCCCCGCGACAAAAATAGGCCCCGGGCACGGCCGCGCCCAAAAAGGAGCAGCCGAACCCCTTGGCGCCAAGTTCGTCCTGCGGAAAAATGCCCAAAAAGGGGGTGGGCTATAGCCTTGGGGCGTGGGGCTGGCGAGGTTCGTCCGCCGGACTCGGAATGGGCCGAGACTTTGCCCCACCCCCCTCCCCGCGACAAAAATAGGCCCCGGGCACGGCCCGCGCCCAAAAAAGAGCAGCCGAACCCCTTGGCGCCAAGTTCGTCCTGCGGAAAAATGCCCAAAAAGGGGGTGGGCTATAGCCTTGGGGCGTGGGGCTGGCGAGGTTCGTCCGCCGGACTCGGAATGGGCCGAGACTTTGCCCCACCCCTCCCCGCGACAAAAATAGGCCCCGGGCACGGCCGCGCCCAAAAAGGAGCAGCCGAACCCCTTGGCGCCAAGTTCGTCCTGCGGAAAAATGCCCAAAAAGGGGGTGGGCTATAGCCTTGGGGCGTGGGGCTGGCGAGGTTCGTCCGCCGGACTCGGAATGGGCCGAGACTTTGCCCACCATCTCCCCGCGACAAAAATAGGCCCCGGGCACGGCCGCGCCCAAAAAGGAGCAGCCGAACCCCTTGGCGCCAAGTTCGTCCTGCGGAAAAATGCCCAAAAAATGGGGTGGGCTATAGCCTTGGGGCGTGGGGCTGGCGAGGTTCGTCCGCCGGACTCGGAATGGGCCGAGACTTTGCCCACCCCCTCCCCGCGACAAAAAATAGGCCCCGGGCACGGCCCGCGCCCAAAAAAGAGCAGCCGAACCCCTTGGCGCCAAGTTCGTCCTGCGGAAAAATGCCCAAAAAGGGGGTGGGCTATAGCCTTGGGGCGTGGGGCTGGCGAGGTTCGTCCGCCGGACTCGGAATGGGCCGAGACTTTGCCCCACCCCTCCCCGCGACAAAAATAGGCCCCGGGCACGGCCGCGCCCAAAAAGGAGCAGCCGAACCCCTTGGCGCCAAGTTCGTCCTGCGGAAAAATGCCCAAAAAGGGGGTGGGCTATAGCCTTGGGGCGTGGGGCTGGCGAGGTGAGTCCGCCGGACTCGGAATGGGCCGAGACTTTGCCCACCATCTCCCCGCGACAAAAATAGGCCCCCGGGCAACGGCCGCGCCCAAAAAGGAGCAGCCGAACCCCTTGGCGCCAAGTTCGTCCTGCGGAAAAATGCCCAAAAAGGGGGTGGGCTATAGCCTTGGGGCGTGGGGCTGGCGAGGTTCGTCCGCCCGACTCGGAATGGGCCGAGACTTTGCCCACCCCCTCCCCGCGACAAAAATAGGCCCCGGGCACGGCCGCGCCCAAAAAAGAGCAGCCGAACCCCTTGGCGCCAAGTTCGTCCTGCGGAAAAATGCCCAAAAAGGGGGTGGGCTATAGCCTTGGGGCGTGGGGCTGGCGAGGTTCGTCCGCCGGACTCGGAATGGGCCGAGACTTTGCCCCCACCCCCTCCCCGCGACAAAAATAGGCCCCGGGCACGGCCGCGCCCAAAAAGGAGCAGCCGAACCCCTTGGCGCCAAGTTCGTCCTGCGGAAAAATGCCCAAAAAGGGGGTGGGCTATAGCCTTGGGGCGTGGGGCTGGCGAGGTTCGTCCGCCGGACTCGGAATGGGCCGAGACTTTGCCCACCCCCTCCCCGCGACAAAAATAGGCCCCGGGCACGGCCGCGCCCAAAAAAGAGCAGCCGAACCCCTTGGCGCCAAGTTCGTCCTGCGGAAAAATGCCCAAAAAGGGGGGTGGGCTATAGCCTTGGGGCGTGGAGCTGGCGAGGTTCGTCCGCCGGACTCGGAATGGGCCGAGACTTTGCCCCACCCTCTCCCCGCGACAAAAATAGGCCCCGGGCACGGCCGCGCCCAAAAAGGAGCAGCCGAACCCCTTGGCGCCAAGTTCGTCCTGCGGAAAAATGCCCAAAAAGGGGGTGGGCTATAAGCCTTGGGGCGTGGGGCTGGCGAGGTGAGTCCGCCGGACTCGGAATGGGCCGAGAACTTTGCCCACCATCTCCCCGCGACAAAAATAGGCCCCCGGGCACGGCCGCGCCCAAAAAGGAGCAGCCGAACCCCTTGGCGCCAAGTTCGTCCTGCGGAAAAATGCCCAAAAAAGGGGGTGGGCTATAGCCTTGGGGCGTGGGGCTGGCGAGGTGAGTCCGCCGGACTCGGAATGGGCCGAGACTTTGCCCACCATCTCCCCGCGACAAAAATAGGCCCCGGGCACGGCCGCGCCCAAAAAGGAGCAGCCGAACCCCTTGGCGCCAAGTTCGTCCTGCGGAAAAATGCCCAAAAAGGGGGTGGGCTATAGCCTTGGGGCGTGGGGCTGGCGAGGTTCGTCCGCCGGACTCGGAATGGGCCGAGACTTTGCCCACCCCCTCCCCGCGACAAAAATAGGCCCCGGGCACGGCCGCGCCCAAAAAAGAGCAGCCGAACCCCTTGGCGCCAAGTTCGTCCTGCGGAAAAATGCCCAAAAAGGGGGTGGGCTATAGCCTTGGGACGTGGGCTGGCGAGGTTCGTCCGCCGGACTCGGAATGGGCCGAGACTTTGCCCACCCCCTCCCCGCGACAAAAATAGGCCCCGGGCACGGCCGCGCCCAAAAAAGAGCAGCCGAACCCCTTGGCGCCAAGTTCGTCCTGCGGAAAAATGCCCAAAAATGGGGTGGGCTATAGCCTTGGGGCGTGGGGCTGGCGAGGTGAGTCCGCCGGACTCGGAATGGGCCGAGACTTTGCCCACCCCCTCCCCGCGACAAAAATAGGCCCCGGGCACGGCCGCGCCCAAAAAGGAGCAGCCGAACCCCTTGGCGCCAAGTTCGTCCTGCGGAAAAATGCCCAAAAAGGGGGTGGGCTATGGCCTTGGGGCGTGGGGCTGGCGAGGTTCGTCCGCCGGACTCGGAATGGGCCGAGACTTTGCCCCACCCCTCCCCCGCGACAAAAAATAGGCCCCGGGCACGGCCAGCGCCCAAAAAAGGAGCAGCCGAACCCCTTGGCGCCAAGTTCGTCCTGCGGAAAAATGCCCAAAAAGGGGGTGGGCTATAGCCTTGGGGCGTGGGGCTGGCGAGGTTCGTCCGCCGGACTCGGAATGGGCCGAGACTTTGCCCACCATCTCCCCGCGACAAAAATAGGCCCCGGGCACGGCCGCGCCCAAAAAGGAGCAGCCGAACCCCTTGGCGCCAAGTTCGTCCTGCGGAAAAATGCCCAAAAAGGGGGTGGGCTATAGCCTTGGGGCGTGGGGCTGGCGAGGTGAGTCCGCCGGACTCGGAATGGGCCGAGACTTTGCCCACCATCTCCCCGCGACAAAAATAGGCCCCGGGCACGGCCGCGCCCAAAAAGGAGCAGCCGAACCCCTTGGCGCCAAGTTCGTCCTGCGGAAAAATGCCCAAAAAGGGGGTGGGCTATAGCCTTGGGGCGTGGGGCTGGCGAGGTTCGTCCGCCGGACTCGGAATGGGCCGAGACTTTGCCCACCCCCTCCCCGCGACAAAAATAGGCCCCCAGGGCACGGCCGCGCCCAAAAAAGAGCAGCCGAACCCCTTGGCGCCAAGTTCGTCCTGCGGAAAAATGCCCAAAAAGGGGGTGGGCTATAGCCTTGGGGCGTGGGGCTGGCGAGGTGAGTCCGCCGGACTCGGAATGGGCCGAGACTTTGCCCACCCCCTCCCCGCGACAAAAAATAGGCCCCGGGCACGACCGCGCCCAAAAAAGAGCAGCCGAACCCCTTGGCGCCAAGTTCGTCCTGCGGAAAAATGCCCAAAAAGGGGGTGGGCTATAGTCTTGGGGCGTGGGGCTGGCGAGGTGAGTCCGCCGGACTCGGAATGGGCCGAGACTTTGTCCACCCCCTCCCCGCGACAAAAATAGGCCCCGGGCACGGCCGCGCCCAAAAAGGAGCAGCCGAACCCCTTGGCGCCAAGTTTCGTCCTGCGGAAAAATGCCCAAAAAGGGGGTGGGCTATGGCCTTGGGGCGTGGGGCTGGCGAGGTTCGTCCGCCGGACTCGGAATGGGCCGAGACTTTGCCCACCCCCTCCCCGCGACAAAAATAGGCCCCGGGCACGGCCGCGCCCAAAAAGGAGCAGCCGAACCCCTTGGCGCCAAGTTCGTCCTGCGGAAAAATGCCCAAAAAGGGGGTGGGCTATGGCCTTGGGGCGTGGGGCTGGCGAGGTTCGTCCGCCGGACTCGGAATGGGCCGAGACTTTGCCCACCCCCTCCCCGCGACAAAAATAGGCCCCGGGCACGGCCGCGCCCAAAAAGGAGCAGCCGAACCCCTTGGCGCCAAGTTCGTCCTGCGGAAAAATGCCCAAAAAGGGGGTGGGCTATGGCCTTGGGGCGTGGGGCTGGCGAGGTTCGTCCGCCGGACTCGGAATGGGCCGAGACTTTTCCCACCCCCTCCCCGCGACAAAAATAGGCCCCGGGCACGGCCGCGCCCAAAAAAGAGCAGCCGAACCCCTTGGCGCCAAGTTCGTCCTGCGGAAAAATGCCCAAAAAGGGGGTGGGCTATAGCCTTGGGGCGTGGGGCTGGCGAGGTGAGTCCGCCGGACTCGGAATGGGCCGAGACTTTGCCCACCATCTCCCCGCGACAAAAATAGGCCCCGGGCACGGCCGCGCCCAAAAAGGAGCAGCCGAACCCCTTGGCGCCAAGTTCGTCCTGCGGAAAAATGCCCTAAAAGGGGGTGGGCTATAGCCTTGGGGCGTGGGGCTGGCGAGGTTCGTCCGCCGGACTCGGAATGGGCCGAGACTTTGCCCACCCCCTCCCCGCGACAAAAATAGGCCCCGGGCACGGCCGCGCCCAAAAAAGAGCAGCCGAACCCCTTGGCGCCAAGTTCGTCCTGCGGAAAAATGCCCAAAAAGGGGGTGGGCTATAGCCTTGGGGCGTGGGGCTGGCGAGGTGAGTCCGCCGGAGTCGGAATGGGCCGAGACTTTGCCCACCATCTCCCCGCGACAAAAATAGGCCCCGGGCACGGCCGCGCCCAAAAAGGAGCAGCCGAACCCCTTGGCGCCAAGTTCGTCCTGCGGAAAAATGCCCTAAAAGGGGGTGGGCTATAGCCTTGGGGCGTGGGGCTGGCGAGGTTCGTCCGCCGGACTCGGAATGGGCCGAGACTTTGCCCACCCCCTCCCCGCGACAAAAATAGGCCCCGGGCACGGCCGCGCCCAAAAAAGAGCAGCCGAACCCCTTGGCGCCAAGTTCGTCCTGCGGAAAAATGCCCAAAAAGGGGGTGGGCTATAGCCT
The DNA here is from genome assembly GCA_029618585.1 of Citrus australasica. Taxonomy (NCBI): domain Eukaryota; kingdom Viridiplantae; phylum Streptophyta; class Magnoliopsida; order Sapindales; family Rutaceae; genus Citrus; species Citrus australasica. Next base: position 48,892 of record JARCIV010000253.1, on the reverse strand, counting down.
TGGGGCGTGGGGCTGGCGAGGTGAGTCCGCCGGACTCGGAATGGGCCGAGACTTTGCCCACCCCCTCCCCGCGACAAAAATAGGCCCCGGGCACGGCCGCGCCCAAAAAAGAGCAGCCGAACCCCTTGGCGCCAAGTTCGTCCTGCGGAAAAATGCCCAAAAAGGGGGTGGGCTATAGCCTTGGGGCGTGGGGCTGGCGAGGTTCGTCCGCCGGACTCGGAATGGGCCGAGACTTTGCGTGCCCCCTCCGTGTGCCAAAAATAGGCCGCGGGTACAGCCGCGCCCAAAAACGAGCACCCGAAGTCCAAGGCCCCAAGTTCGTCCAGCGGAAAAAGGCCCAAAAATGTGTGGGCTATAGCCTTGGGGCGTGGGGCTGGCGAAGTTCGTCCGCCGGACTCGGAATGGGGCGAGACTTTGCGTGCCCCCTCCGTGTGCCAAAAATAGGCCGCGGGTACAGCCGCGCCCAAAAACGAGCGCCCGAAGTCCAAGGCCCCAAGTTCGTCAAGCGGAAAAATGCCCAAAAATGTGTGGCCTATAGCCTTGGGTCGTGGGGCTGGCGAAGTTCGTCCGCCGGACTCGGAATGGGACGAGACTTTGCGTGCCCCCTCCTTGTGCCAAAAATAGGCCGCGGGCACAGCCGCGCCCAAAAACGAGCCCCCGAAGTCCGGGGCCCCAAGTTCGTCCAGCGGAAAAATGCCCAAAAAAGTGTGGGCTATAGCCTTGGGTCGTGGGGCTGGCGAAGTTCGTCCGCCGGACTCGGAATGGGGCGAGACTTTGCATGCCCCCTCCGTGTGCCAAAAATAGGCCGCGGGTACAGCCGCGCCCAAAAACGAGCGCCCGAAGTCCAAGGCCCCAAGTACGTCCAGCGGAAAAATGCCCAAAAATGGGTGTGCTATAGCCTTGGGGCGTGGGGCTGGCGAAGTTCGTCCGTCGGACTCGGAATGGGACGAGACTTTGCGTGCCCCCTCCGTGTGCCAAAAATAGGCCGCGGGCACAGCCGCACCCAAAAACGAGCGCCCGAAGTCCGGGGCCCCAAGTTCGTCCAACGGAAAAATCCCCAAAAAAGTGTGGGCTATAGCCTTGGGGCGTGGGGCTGGCGAAGTTCGTCCGCCGGACTCGGAATGGGGCGAGACTTTGCGTGCCCCCTCCGTGTACCAAAAATAGGTCGCGGGCACAGCCGCGCCCAAAAAAGAGCGTCCGAAGTCTGGGGCCCCAAGTTCGTCCAGCGGAAAAATGCCCAAAAATGGGTGTGGTATAGCCTTGGGGTGTGGGGCTGGCGAAGTTCGTCCGCCGGACTCGGAATGGGGCGAGACTTTGCGTGCCCCCTCCGTGTGCCAAAAATAGGCCACGGGTACAGCCGCGCCCAAAAACGAGCGCCCGAAGTCCAAGGTCCCAAGTTCGTCAAGCGGAAAAATGCCCAAAAATGTGTGGGCTATAGCCTTGGGGCTTGGGGCTGGCGAAGTTCGTCCGCCGGACTCGGAATGGGACGAGACTTTGCGTGCCCCCTCCGTGTGCCAAAAATAGGCCGCGGGCACAGCCGCGCCCAAAAATGAGCGCCCGAAGTCCGGGGCCCCAAGTTCGTCCAGCGGAAAAATGCCCAAAAATGGGTGTGCTATAGCCTTGGGGCGTGGGGCGGGCGAAGTTCGTCCGCCGGACTCGGAATGGGGCGAGACTTTTCGTGCCCCCTCCGTGTGCCAAAAATAGGCCGCGCGTACAGCCGCGCCCAAAAACGAGCGCCCGAAGTCCAAGGCCCCAAGTTAGTCCAGCGGAAAAATGCCCAAAAATGTGTGGGCTATAGCCTTGGGGCGTGGGGCTGGCGAAGTTCGTCCGCCGGACTCGGAATGGGACGAGACTTTGCGTGCCCCCTCCGTGTGCCAAAAATAGGCCGCGGGCACAGCCGCGCCCAAAAACGAGCGCCCGAAGTCCGGGGCCCCAAGTTCGTCCAGCGGAAAAATGCCCAAAAATGGGTGTGCTATAGCCTTGGGGCGTGGGGCTGGCGAAGTTCGTCCGCCGGACTCGGAATGGGGCGAGACTTTGCGTGCCCCCTCCGTGTGCCAAAAATAGGCCGCGGGCACAGCCGCGCCCAAAAACGAGCGCCCGAAGTCCGGGGCCCCAAGTTCGTCCAGCGGAAAAATGCCCAAAAATGGGTGTGCCATAGCCTTGGGGCGTGGGGCTGGCGAAGTTCGTCCGCCGGACTCGGAATGGGACGAGACTTTGCGTGCCCCCTCCGGGTTCCAAAAATAGGCCGCGGGCACAGCCGCGCCCAAAAACGAGCGCCCGAAGTCCAAAGCCCCAAGTTCGTCCAGCGGAAAAATGCCCAAAAATGCCCAAAAATTGGTGTGCTATAGCCTTGGGGCGTGGGGCTGGCGAAGTTCGTCCGTCGGACTCGGAATGGGACGAGACTTTGCGTGCCCCCTCCGTGTGCCAAAAATAGGCCACGGGCACAGCCGCGCCCAAAAACGAGCGCCCGAAGTCCAAGGCCCCAAGTTCGTCCAGCGGAAAAATGCCCAAACAAGTGTGGGCTATAGCCTTGGGGCTTGGGGCTGGCGAAGTTCATCCGCCGGACTCGGAATGGGGCGAGACTTTGCGTGCCCCCTCCGTGTGCCAAAAATAGGCCGCGGGCACAGCCGCGCCCAAAAACGAGCGCCCGAAGTCCGGGGCCCCAAGTTCGTCCAGCGGAAAAATGCCCAAAAATGGGTGTGCCATAGCCTTGGGGCGTGGGGCTGGCGAAGTTCGTCCGCCGGACTCGGAATGGGACGAGACATTGCGTGCCCCCTCCGTGTGCGAAAAATAGGCCGCGGGCACAGCCGCGCCCAAAAACGAGCGCCCGAAGTCCAAAGCCCCAAGTCCGTCCAGCGGAAAAATGCCCAAAAATGGGTGTGCTATAGCCTTGGGGCGTGGGGCTGGCGAAGTTCGTCCGCCGGACTCGGAATGGGACGAGACTTTGCGTGCCCCCTCCGTGTGCCAAAAATAGGCCACGGGCACAGCCGCGCCCAAAAACGAGCGCCCGAAGTCCAAGGCCCCAAGTTCGTCCAGCGGAAAAATGCCCAAAAATGTGTGGGCTATAGCCTTGGGGCGTGGGGCTGGCGAAGTTCGTCCGCCGGACTCGGAATTGGACGAGACTTTGTGTGCCCCCTCTGTGTGCCAAAAATAGGCCGCGGGCACAGCCGCGCCCAAAAACGAGCGCCCGAAGTCCAAGGCCCCAAGTTCGTCCAGCGGAAAAATGCCCAAAAATGGGTGTGCTATAGCCTTGGGGCGTGGGGCTGGCGAAGTTCGTCCGCCGGACTCGGAATGGGACGAGACTTTGCGTGCCCCCTCCGTGTGCCAAAAATAGGCCACGGGCACAGCCGCGCCCAAAAATGAGCGCCCGAAGTCCGGGGCCCCAAGTTCGTCCAGCGGAAAAATGCCCAAAAATGGGTGTGCTATAGCCTTGGGGCGTGGGGCTGGCGAAGTTCGTCCGCCGGACTCGGAATGGGGCGAGACTTTGCGTGCCCCCTCCGTGTGCCAAAAATAGGCCGCGGGTACAGCCGCGCCCAAAAACGAGCGCCCGAAGTCCAAGGCCCCAAGTTAGTCCAGCGGAAAAATGCCCAAAAATGTGTGGGCTATAGCCTTGGGGCGTGGGGCTGGCGAAGTTCGTCCGCCGGACTCGGAATGGGACGAGACTTTGCGTGCCCCCTCCGTGTGCCAAAAATAGGCCGCGGGCACAGCCGCGCCCAAAAACGAGCGCCCGAAGTCCGGGGCCCCAAGTTCGTCCAGCGGAAAAATGCCCAAAAAAGTGTGGGCTATAGCCTTGGGGCGTGGGGCTGGCGAAGTTCATCCGCCGGACTCGGAATGGGGCGAGACTTTGCGTGCCCCCTCCGTGTGCCAAAAATAGGCCGCGGGCACAGCCGCGCCCAAAAACGAGCGCCCGAAGTCCGGGGCCCCAAGTTCGTCCAGCGGAAAAATGCCCAAAAATGGGTGTGCCATAGCCTTGGGGCGTGGGGCTGGCGAAGTTCGTCCGCCGGACTCGGAATGGGACGAGACTTTGCGTGCCCCCTCCGTGTGCCAAAAATAGGCCGCGGGCACAGCCGCGCCCAAAAACGAGCGCCCGAAGTCCAAAGCCCCAAGTTCGTCCAGCGGAAAAATGCCCAAAAATGGGTGTGCTATAGCCTTGGGGCGTGGGGCTGGCGAAGTTCATCCGCCGGACTCGGAATGGGGCGAGACTTTGCGTGCCCCCTCCGTGTGCCAAAAATAGGCCGCGGGTACAGCCGCGCCCAAAAACGAGCGCCCGAAGTCCGGGGCCCCAAGTTCGTCCAGCGGAAAAATGCCCAAAAATGTGTGGGTTATAGCCTTGGGGCGTGGGGTTGGGGAAGTTCGTCCGCCGGACTCGGAATGGGACGAGACTTTGCGTGCCCCCTCCGTGTGCCAAAAATAGGCCGCGGGCACAGCCGCGCCCAAAAACGAGCGCCCGAAGTCCGGGGCCCCAAGTTCGTCCAGCGGAAAAATGCCCAAAAAAGTGTGGGCTATAGCCTTGGGGCGTGGGGCTGGCGAAGTTCGTCCGCCGGACTCGGAATGGGGCGAGACTTTGCGTGCCCCCTACGTGTGCCAAAAATAGGCCGCGGGTACAGCCGCGCCCAAAAACGAGCGCCCGAAGTCCAAGGCCCCAAGTTCGTCCAGCGGAAAAATGCCCAAAAATGTGTGGGCTATAGCCTTGGGGCGTGGGGCTGGCGAAGTTCGTCCGCCGGACTCGGAATTGGACGAGACTTTGCGTGCCCCCTCCGTGTGCCAAAAATAGGCCGCGGGTACAGCCGCGCCCAAAAACGAGCGCCCGAAGTCCAAGGCCCCAAGTTCGTCCGGCGGAAAAATGCCCAAAAATGTGTGGGCTATAGCCTTGGGGCCTGGGGCTGGCGAAGTTCGTCCGCCGGACTCGGAATGGGACGAGACTTTGCGTGCCCCCTCCGTGTGCCAAAAATAGGCCGCGGGCACAGCCGCGCCCAAAAACGAGCGCCCGAAGTCCGGGGCCCCAAGTTCGTCCAGCGGAAAAATGCCCAAAAAAGTGTGGGCTATAGCCTTGGGGCGTGGGGCTGGCGAAGTTCGTCCGCCGGACTCGGAATGGGGCGAGACTTTGCGTGCCCCCTCCGTGTGCCAAAAATAGGCCGCGGGTACAGCCGCGCCCAAAAACGAGCGCCCGAAGTCCAAGGCCCCAAGTTCGTCCCTCTGAAAAATGCCCAAAAATGTGTGGGCTATAGCCTTGGGGCGTGGGGCTAGCGAAGTTCGTCCGCCGGACTCGGAATTGGATGAGACTTTGCGTGCCCCCTCCGTGTGCCAAAAATAGGCCGCGGGCACAGCCGCGCCCAAAAACGAGCGCCCGAAGTCCAAGGCCCCAAGTTCGTCCAGCGGAAAAATGCCCAAAAATGGGTGTGCTATAGCCTTGGGGCGTGGGGCTGGCGAAGTTCGTCCGCCGGACTCGGAATGGGACGAGACTTTGCGTGCCCCCTCCGTGTGCCAAAAATAGGCCGCGGGCACAGCCGCGCCCAAAAACGAGCGCCCGAAGTCCGGGGCCCCAAGTTCGTCCAGCGGAAAAATGCCCAAAAATGGGTGTGCTATAGCCTTGGGGCGTGGGGCTGGCGAAGTTCGTCCGCCGGACTCGGAATGGGGCGAGACTTTGCGTGCCCCCTCCGTGTGCCAAAAATAGGCCGCGGGTACAGCCGCGCCCAAAAACGAGCGCCCGAAGTCCAAGGCCCCAAGTTCGTCCAGCGGAAAAATGCCCAAAAATGTGTGGGCTATAGCCTCGGGGCGTGGGGCTGGCGAAGTTCGTCCGCCGGACTCGGAATGGGACGAGACTTTGCGTGCCCCCACCGTGTACCAAAAATAGGCCGCGGGCACAGCCGCGCCCAAAAACGAGCGCCCGAAGTCCGGGGCCCCAAGTTCGTCCAGCGGAAAAATGCCCAAAAATGTGTGGGTTATAGCCTTGGGGCGTGGGGTTGGGGAAGTTCGTCCGCCGGACTCGGAATGGGACGAGACTTTGCGTGCCCCCTCCGTGTGCCAAAAATAGGCCGCGGGCACAGCCGCGCCCAAAAACGAGCGCCCGAAGTCCGGGGCCCCAAGTTCGTCCAGCGGAAAAATGCCCAAAAAAGTGTGGGCTATAGCCTTGGGGCGTGGGGCTGGCGAAGTTCGTCCGCCGGACTCGGAATGGGGCGAGACTTTGCGTGCCCCCTCCGTGTGCCAAAAATAGGCCGCGGGTACAGCCGCGCCCAAAAACGAGCGCCCGAAGTCCAAGGCCCCAAGTTCGTCCCTCTGAAAAATGCCCAAAAATGTGTGGGCTATAGCCTTGGGGCGTGGGGCTAGCGAAGTTCGTCCGCCGGACTCGGAATGGGGCGAGACTTTGCGTGCCCCCTACGTGTGCCAAAAATAGGCCGCGGGTACAGCCGCGCCCAAAAACGAGCGCCCGAAGTCCAAGGCCCCAAGTTCGTCCAGCGGAAAAATGCCCAAAAATGTGTGGGCTATAGCCTTGGGGCGTGGGGCTGGCGAAGTTCGTCCGCCGGACTCGGAATTGGACGAGACTTTGCGTGCCCCCTCCGTGTGCCAAAAATAGGCCGCGGGTACAGCCGCGCCCAAAAACGAGCGCCCGAAGTCCAAGGCCCCAAGTTCGTCCGGCGGAAAAATGCCCAAAAATGTGTGGGCTATAGCCTTGGGGCCTGGGGCTGGCGAAGTTCGTCCGCCGGACTCGGAATGGGGCGAGACTTTGCGTGCCCCCTCCGTGTGCCAAAAATAGGCCGCGGGCACAGCCGCGCCCAAAAACGAGCGCCCGAAGTCCGGGGCCCCAAGTTCGTCCAGCGGAAAAATGCCCAAAAAAGTGTGGGCTATAGCCTTGGGGCGTGGGGCTGGCGAAGTTCGTCCGCCGGACTCGGAATGGGGCGAGACTTTGCGTGCCCCCTCCGTGTGCCAAAAATAGGCCGCGGGTACAGCCGCGCCCAAAAACGAGCGCCCGAAGTCCAAGGCCCCAAGTTCGTCCCTCTGAAAAATGCCCAAAAATGTGTGGGCTATAGCCTTGGGGCGTGGGGCTAGCGAAGTTCGTCCGCCGGACTCGGAATTGGATGAGACTTTGCGTGCCCCCTCCGTGTGCCAAAAATAGGCCGCGGGCACAGCCGCGCCCAAAAACGAGCGCCCGAAGTCCAAGGCCCCAAGTTCGTCCAGCGGAAAAATGCCCAAAAATGGGTGTGCTATAGCCTTGGGGCGTGGGGCTGGCGAAGTTCGTCCGCCGGACTCGGAATGGGACGAGACTTTGCGTGCCCCCTTCGTGTGCCAAAAATAGGCCGCGGGCACAGCCGCGCCCAAAAACGAGCGCCCGAAGTCCGGGGCCCCAAGTTCGTCCAGCGGAAAAATGCCCAAAAATGGGTGTGCTATAGCCTTGGGGCGTGGGGCTGGCGAAGTTCGTCCGCCGGACTCGGAATGGGGCGAGACTTTGCGTGCCCCCTCCGTGTGCCAAAAATAGGCCGCGGGTACAGCCGCGCCCAAAAACGAGCGCCCGAAGTCCAAGGCCCCAAGTTCGTCCAGCGGAAAAATGCCCAAAAATGTGTGGGCTATAGCCTCGGGGCGTGGGGCTGGCGAAGTTCGTCCGCCGGACTCGGAATGGGACGAGACTTTGCGTGCCCCCACCGTGTACCAAAAATAGGCCGCGGGCACAGCCGCGCCCAAAAACGAGCGCCCGAAGTCCGGGGCCCCAAGTTCGTCCAGCGGAAAAATGCCCAAAAATGTGTGGGTTATAGCCTTGGGGCGTGGGGTTGGGGAAGTTCGTCCGCCGGACTCGGAATGGGACGAGACTTTGCGTGCCCCCTCCGTGTGCCAAAAATAGGCCGCGGGCACAGCCGCGCCCAAAAACGAGCGCCCGAAGTCCGGGGCCCCAAGTTCGTCCAGCGGAAAAATGCCCAAAAAAGTGTGGGCTATAGCCTTGGGGCGTGGGGCTGGCGAAGTTCGTCCGCCGGACTCGGAATGGGGCGAGACTTTGCGTGCCCCCTACGTGTGCCAAAAATAGGCCGCGGGTACAGCCGCGCCCAAAAACGAGCGCCCGAAGTCCAAGGCCCCAAGTTCGTCCAGCGGAAAAATGCCCAAAAATGTGTGGGCTATAGCCTTGGGGCGTGGGGCTGGCGAAGTTCGTCCGCCGGACTCGGAATTGGACGAGACTTTGCGTGCCCCCTCCGTGTGCCAAAAATAGGCCGCGGGCACAGCCGCGCCCAAAAACGAGCGCCCGAAGTCCAAGGCCCCAAGTTCGTCCAGCGGAAAAATGCCCAAAAATGGGTGTGCTATAGCCCTAGGGCGTGGGGCTGGCGAAGTTCGTCCGCCGGACTCGGAATGGGACGAGACTTTGCGTGCCCCCTCCGTGTACCAAAAATAGGCCGCGGGCACAGCCGCGCCCAAAAACGAGCGCCCGAAGTCCGGGGCCCCGAGTTCGTCCAGCGGAAAAATGCCCAAAAATGTGTGGGTTATAGCCTTGGGGCGTGGGGCTGGGGAAGTTCGTCCGCCGGACTCGGAATGGGACGAGACTTTGCGTGCCCCCTCCGTGTGCCAAAAGTAGGCCGCGGGCACAGCCGCGCCCAAAAACGAGCGCCCGAAGTCCGGGGCCCCAAGTTCGTCCAGCGGAAAAATGCCCAAAAAAGTGTGGGCTATAGCCTTGGGGCGTGGGGCTGGCGAAGTTCGTCCGCCGGACTCGGAATGGGGCGAGACTTTGCGTGCCCCCTCCGTGTGCCAAAAATAGGCCGCGGGTACAGCCGCGTCCAAAAACGAGCGCCCGAAGTCCAAGGCCCCAAGTTCGTCCAGCGGAAAAATGCCCAAAAATGTGTGGGCTATAGCCTTGGGGCGTGGGGCTGGCGAAGTTCGTCCGCCGGACTCGGAATGGGGCGAGACTTTGCGTGCCCCCTCCTTGTGCCAAAAATAGGCCGCGGGTACAGCCGCGCCCAAAAACGAGCGCCCGAAGTCCAAGGCCCCAAGTTCGTCCAGCGGAAAAATGCCCAAAAATGTGTGGGCTATAGCCTTGGGGCGTGGGGCTGGCGAAGTTCGTCCGCCGGACTCGGAATTGGACGAGACTTTGCGTGCCCCCTCCGTGTGCCAAAAATAGGCCGCGGGCACAGCCGCGCCCAAAAACGAGCGCCCGAAGTCCAAGGCCCCAAGTTCGTCCAGCAGAAAAATGCCCAAAAATGGGTGTGCTATAGCCTTGGGGCGTGGGGCTGGCGAAGTTCGTCCGCCGGACTCGGAATGGGACGAGTCTTTGCGTGCCCCCTCCGTGTGCCAAAAATAGGCCGCGGGCACAGCCGCGCCCAAAAACGAGCGCCCGAAGTCCGGGGCCCCAAGTTCGTCCAATGGAAAAATGCCCAAAAATGGGTGTGCTATAGCCTTGGGGCGTGGGGCTGGCGAAGTTCGTCCGCCGGACTCGGAATGGGGCGAGACTTTCCGTGCCCCCTCCGTGTGCCAAAAATAGGCCGCGGGTACAGCCGCGCCCAAAAACGAGCGCCCGAAGTCCAAGGCCCCTAGTTCGTCCAGCGGAAAAATGCCCAAAAATGTGTGGGCTATAGCCTTGGGGCGTGGGGCTGGCGAAGTTCGTCCGCCGGACTCGGAATTGGACGAGACTTTGCGTGCCCCCTCCGTGTGCCAAAAATAGGCCGCGGGCACAGCCGCGCCCAAAAACGAGCGCCCGAAGTCCAAGGCCCCAAGTTCGTCCAGCAGAAAAATGCCCAAAAATGGGTGTGCTATAGCCTTGGGGCGTGGGGCTGGCGAAGTTCGTCCGCCGGACTCGGAATGGGACGAGTCTTTGCGTGCCCCCTCCGTGTGCCAAAAATAGGCCGCGGGCACAGCCGCGCCCAAAAACGAGCGCCCGAAGTCCGGGGCCCCAAGTTCGTCCAATGGAAAAATGCCCAAAAATGGGTGTGCTATAGCCTTGGGGCGTGGGGCTGGCGAAGTTCGTCCGCCGGACTCGGAATGGGGCGAGACTTTCCGTGCCCCCTCCGTGTGCCAAAAATAGGCCGCGGGTACAGCCGCGCCCAAAAACGAGCGCCCGAAGTCCAAGGCCCCTAGTTCGTCCAGCGGAAAAATGCCCAAAAATGTGTGGGCTATAGCCTTGGGGCGTGGGGCTGGCGAAGTTCGTCCGCCGGACTCGGAATGGGGCGAGAATTGGCGTACCCCCTCCGTGTGCCAAAAATAGGCCGCGGGGATAGCCGCGTCCAAAAACGAGCGCCCGAAGTCCAAGGCCCCAAGTTCGTCCAGCGGAAAAATGCCCAAAAATGTGTGGGCTATAGCCTCGGGGCGTGGGGCTGGCGAAGTTCGTCCGCCGGACTCGGAATGGGACGAGACTTTGCGTGCCCCCTCCGTGTACCAAAAATAGGCCGCGGGCACAGCCGCGCCCAAAAACGAGCGCCCGAAGTCCGGGGCCCCAAGTTCGTCCAGCGGAAAAATGCCCAAAAATGTGTGGGTTATAGCCTTGGGGCGTGGGGTTGGGGAAGTTCGTCCGCCGGACTCGGAATGGGACGTGACATTGCGTGCCCCCTCCGTGTGCCAAAAATAGGCCGCGGGCACAGCCGCGCCCAAAAACGAGCGCCCGAAGTCCGGGGCCCCAAGTTCGTCCAGCGGAAAAATGCCCAAAAAAGTGTGGGCTATAGCCTTGGGGCGTGGGGCTGGCGAAGTTCGTCCGCCGGACTCGGAATGGGGCGAGACTTTGCGTGCCCCCTACGTGTGCCAAAAATAGGCCGCGGGTACAGCCGCGCCCAAAAACGAGCGCCCGAAGTCCAAGGCCCCAAGTTCGTCCAGCGGAAAAATGCCCAAAAATGTGTGGGCTATAGCCTTGGGGCGTGGGGCTGGCGAAGTTCGTCCGCCGGACTCGGAATGGGACGAGACTTTGCGTGCCCCCTCCGTGTGCCAAAAATAGGGCGCGGGCACAGCCGCGCCCAAAAACGAGCGCCCGAAGTCCGGGGCCCCAAGTTCGTCCAGTGGAAAAATGCCCAAAAAAGTGTGGGCTATAGCCTTGGGGCGTGGGGCTGGCGAAGTTCTTCCGCCGGACTCGGAATGGGGCGAGACTTTGCGTGCCCCCTCCTTGTGCCAAAAATAGGCCGCGGGTACAGCCGCGCCCAAAAACGAGCGCCCGAAGTCCAAGGCCCCAAGTTCGTCCAGCGGAAAAATGCCCAAAAATGGGTGTGCTATAGCCTTGGGGCGTGGGGCTGGCGAAGTTCGTCCGCCGGACTCGGAATGGGACGAGACTTTGCGTGCCCCCTCCGTGTACCAAAAATAGGCCGCGGGCACAGCCGCGCCCAAAAACGAGCGCCCGAAGTCCGGGGCCCCGAGTTCGTCCAGCGGAAAAATGCCCAAAAATGTGTGGGTTATAGCCTTGGGGCGTGGGGCTGGGGAAGTTCGTCCGCCGGACTCGGAATGGGACGAGACTTTGCGTGCCCCCTCCGTGTGCCAAAAGTAGGCCACGGGCACAGCCGCGCCCAAAAAAGAGCGCCCGAAGTCCGGGGCCCCAAGTTCGTCCAGCGGAAAAATGCCCAAAAAAGTGTGGGCTATAGCCTTGGGGCGTGGGGCTGGCGAAGTTCGTCCGCCGGACTCGGAATGGGGCGAGACTTTGCGTGCCCCCTCCGTGTGCCAAAAATAGGCCGCGGGTACAGCCGCGCCCAAAAACGAGCGCCCGAAGTCCAAGGCCCCAAGTTCGTCCAGCGGAAAAATGCCCAAAAATGTGTGGGCTATAGCCTTGGGGCGTGGGGCTGGCAAAGTTCGTCCGCCGGACTCGGAATTGGACGAGACTTTGCGTGCCCCCTCCGTGTGCCAAAAATAGGCCGCGGGCACAGCCGCGCCCAAAAACGAGCGCCCGAAGTCCAAGGCCCCAAGTTCGTCCAGCGGAAAAATGCCCAAAAATGGGTGTGCTATAGCCTTGGGGCGTGGGGCTGGCGAAGTTCGTCCGCCGGACTCGGAATGGGACGAGTCTTTGCGTGCCCCCTCCGTGTGCCAAAAATAGGCCGCGGGCACAGCCGCGCCCAAAAACGAGCGCCCGAAGTCCAAGGCCCCAAGTTCGTCCAGCGGAAAAATGCCCAAAAATGTGTGGGCTATAGCCTTGGGGCGTGGGGCTGGCGAAGTTCGTCCGCCGGACTCGGAATGGGACGAGACTTGGCGTGCCCCCTCCGTGTGCCAAAAATAGGCCGCGGGCACAGCCGCGCCCAAAAACGAGCGCCCGAAGTCCGGGGCCCCAAGTTCGTCCAGCGGAAAAATGCCCAAAAAAGTGTGGGCTATAGCCTTGGGGCGTGGGGCTGGCGAAGTTCGTCCGCCGGACTCGGAATGGGACGAGACTTTGCGTGCCCCCTCCGTGTGCCAAAAATAGGCCGCGGGTCTAGCGGCGCCCAAAAACGAGCGCCCGAAGTCCAAGGCCCCAAGTTCGTCCAGCGGAAAAATGCCCAAAAATGTGTGGGCTATAGCCTTGGGGCGTGGGGCTGGCGAAGTTCGTCCGCCGGACTCGGAATGGGACGAGACTTTGCGTGCCGCCTCCGTGTACCAAAAATAGGCCGCGGGCACAGCCTCGCCCAAAAACGAGCGCCCGAAGTCCGGGGCCCCAAGTTCGTCCAGCGGAAAAATGCCCAAAAATGTGTGGGCTATAGCCTTAGGGCGTGGGGCTGGCGAAGTTCGTCCGCCGGACTCGGAATGGGACGAGACTTTGCGTGCCCCCTCCGTGTGCCAAAAATAGGCTGCGGGTACAGCCGCGCCCAAAAACGAGCGCCCGAAGTCCAAGGCCCCAAGTTCGTCCAGCGGAAAAATGCCCAAAAATGTGTGGGCTATAGCCTTGGGGCGTGGGGCTGGCGAAGTTCGTCCGCCGGACTCGGAATGGGGCGAGACTTTCCGTGCCCCCTCCGTGTGCCAAAAATAGGCCGCGGGTACAGCCGCGCCCAAAAACGAGCGCCCGAAGTCCAAGGCCCCTAGTTCGTCCAGCGGAAAAATGCCCAAAAATGTGTGGGCTATAGCCTTGGGGCGTGGGGCTGGCGAAGTTCGTCCGCCGGACTCGGAATGGGGCGAGAATTGGCGTACCCCCTCCGTGTGCCAAAAATAGGCCGCGGGGATAGCCGCGTCCAAAAACGAGCGCCCGAAGTCCAAGGCCCCAAGTTCGTCCAGCGGAAAAATGCCCAAAAATGTGTGGGCTATAGCCTCGGGGCGTGGGGCTGGCGAAGTTCGTCCGCCGGACTCGGAATGGGACGAGACTTTGCGTGCCCCCTCCGTGTACCAAAAATAGGCCGCGGGCACAGCCGCGCCCAAAAACGAGCGCCCGAAGTCCGGGGCCCCAAGTTCGTCCAGCGGAAAAATGCCCAAAAATGTGTGGGTTATAGCCTTGGGGCGTGGGGTTGGGGAAGTTCGTCCGCCGGACTCGGAATGGGACGTGACATTGCGTGCCCCCTCCGTGTGCCAAAAATAGGCCGCGGGCACAGCCGCGCCCAAAAACGAGCGCCCGAAGTCCGGGGCCCCAAGTTCGTCCAGCGGAAAAATGCCCAAAAAAGTGTGGGCTATAGCCTTGGGGCGTGGGGCTGGCGAAGTTCGTCCGCCGGACTCGGAATGGGGCGAGACTTTGCGTGCCCCCTACGTGTGCCAAAAATAGGCCGCGGGTACAGCCGCGCCCAAAAACGAGCGCCCGAAGTCCAAGGCCCCAAGTTCGTCCAGCGGAAAAATGCCCAAAAATGTGTGGGCTATAGCCTTGGGGCGTGGGGCTGGCGAAGTTCGTCCGCCGGACTCGGAATGGGACGAGACTTTGCGTGCCCCCTCCGTGTGCCAAAAATAGGGCGCGGGCACAGCCGCGCCCAAAAACGAGCGCCCGAAGTCCGGGGCCCCAAGTTCGTCCAGCGGAAAAATGCCCAAAAAAGTGTGGGCTATAGCCTTGGGGCGTGGGGCTGGCGAAGTTCTTCCGCCGGACTCGGAATGGGGCGAGACTTTGCGTGCCCCCTCCTTGTGCCAAAAATAGGCCGCGGGTACAGCCGCGCCCAAAAACGAGCGCCCGAAGTCCAAGGCCCCAAGTTCGTCCAGCGGAAAAATGCCCAAAAATGGGTGTGCTATAGCCTTGGGGCGTGGGGCTGGCGAAGTTCGTCCGCCGGACTCGGAATGGGACGAGACTTTGCGTGCCCCCTCCGTGTACCAAAAATAGGCCGCGGGCACAGCCGCGCCCAAAAACGAGCGCCCGAAGTCCGGGGCCCCGAGTTCGTCCAGCGGAAAAATGCCCAAAAATGTGTGGGTTATAGCCTTGGGGCGTGGGGCTGGGGAAGTTCGTCCGCCGGACTCGGAATGGGACGAGACTTTGCGTGCCCCCTCCGTGTGCCAAAAGTAGGCCACGGGCACAGCCGCGCCCAAAAACGAGCGCCCGAAGTCCGGGGCCCCAAGTTCGTCCAGCGGAAAAATGCCCAAAAAAGTGTGGGCTATAGCCTTGGGGCGTGGGGCTGGCGAAGTTCGTCCGCCGGACTCGGAATGGGGCGAGACTTTGCGTGCCCCCTCCGTGTGCCAAAAATAGGCCGCGGGTACAGCCGCGCCCAAAAACGAGCGCCCGAAGTCCAAGGCCCCAAGTTCGTCCAGCGGAAAAATGCCCAAAAATGTGTGGGCTATAGCCTTGGGGCGTGGGGCTGGCAAAGTTCGTCCGCCGGACTCGGAATTGGACGAGACTTTGCGTGCCCCCTCCGTGTGCCAAAAATAGGCCGCGGGCACAGCCGCGCCCAAAAACGAGCGCCCGAAGTCCAAGGCCCCAAGTTCGTCCAGCGGAAAAATGCCCAAAAATGGGTGTGCTATAGCCTTGGGGCGTGGGGCTGGCGAAGTTCGTCCGCCGGACTCGGAATGGGACGAGTCTTTGCGTGCCCCCTCCGTGTGCCAAAAATAGGCCGCGGGCACAGCCGCGCCCAAAAACGAGCGCCCGAAGTCCAAGGCCCCAAGTTCGTCCAGCGGAAAAATGCCCAAAAATGTGTGGGCTATAGCCTTGGGGCGTGGGGCTGGCGAAGTTCGTCCGCCGGACTCGGAATGGGACGAGACTTGGCGTGCCCCCTCCGTGTGCCAAAAATAGGCCGCGGGCACAGCCGCGCCCAAAAACGAGCGCCCGAAGTCCGGGGCCCCAAGTTCGTCCAGCGGAAAAAATGCCCAAAAAAGTGTGGGCTATAGCCTTGGGGCGTGGGGCTGGCGAAGTTCGTCCGCCGGACTCGGAATGGGACGAGACTTTGCGTGCCCCCTCCGTGTGCCAAAAATAGGCCGCGGGTCTAGCGGCGCCCAAAAACGAGCGCCCGAAGTCCAAGGCCCCAAGTTCGTCCAGCGGAAAAATGCCCAAAAATGTGTGGGCTATAGCCTTGGGGCGTGGGGCTGGCGAAGTTCGTCCGCCGGACTCGGAATGGGACGAGACTTTGCGTGCCGCCTCCGTGTACCAAAAATAGGCCGCGGGCACAGCCTCGCCCAAAAACGAGCGCCCGAAGTCCGGGGCCCCAAGTTCGTCCAGCGGAAAAATGCCCAAAAATGTGTGGGCTATAGCCTTAGGGCGTGGGGCTGGCGAAGTTCGTCCGCCGGACTCGGAATGGGACGAGACTTTGCGTGCCCCCTCCGTGTGCCAAAAATAGGCCGCGGGCACAGCCGCGCCCAAAAACGAGCGCCCGAAGTCCGGGGCCCCAAGTTCGTCCAGCGGAAAAATGCCCAAAAAAGTGTGGGCTATAGCCTTGGGGCGTGGGGCTGGCGAAGTTCGTCCGCCGGACTCGGAATGGGGCGAGACTTTGCGTGCCCCCTCCGTGTGCCAAAAATAGGCCGCGGGCACAGCCGCGCCCAAAAACGAGCGCCCGAAGTCCGGGGCCCCAAGTTCGTCCAGCGGAAAAATGCCCAAAAATGGGTGTGCTATAGCCTTGGGGCGTGGGGCTGGCGAAGTTCGTCCGCCGGACTAGGAATGGGGCGAGACTTTACGTGCCCCCTCCGTGTGCCAAAAATTGGCCGCGGGTACAGCCGCGCCCAAAAACGAGCGCCCGATGTCCAAGGCCCCAAGTTCGTCCAGCGGAAAAATGCCCAAAAATGTGTGGGCTATAGCCTTGGGGCGTGGGGCTGGCGAAGTTCGTCCGCCGGACTCGGAATGGGATGAGACTTTGTGTGCCCCCTCCGTGTGCCAAAAATAGGACGCGGGCGCAGCCGCGCCCAAAAACGAGCGCCCGAAGTCCGGGGCCCCAAGTTCGTCCAGCGGAAAAATGCCCAAAAATGGGTGTGCTATAGCCTTGGGGCGTGGGGCTGGCGAAGTTCGTCCGCCGGACTCGGAATGGGGCGAGACTTTGCGTGCCCCCTCCGTGTGCCAAAAATAGGCCGCGGGTACAGCCGCGCCCAAAAACGAGCGCCCGAAGTCCAAGGCCCCAAGTTCGTCCAGCGGAAAAATGCCCAAAAATGTGTGGGCTATAGCCTTGGGGCGTGGGGCTGGCGAAGTTCGTCCGCCGGACTCGGAATGGGACGAGACTTTGCGTGCCCCCTCCGTGTGCCAAAAATAGGCCGCGGGTACAGCCGCGCCCAAAAACGAGCGCCCGAAGTCCAAGGCCCCAAGTTCGTCCAGCGGAAAAATGCCCAAAAATGTGTGGGCTATAGCCTTGGGGCGTGGGGCTGGCGAAGTTCGTCCGCCGGACTCGGAATGGGATGAGACTTTGTGTGCCCCCTCCGTGTGCCAAAAATAGGACGCGGGCACAGCCGCGCCCAAAAACGAGCGCCCGAAGTCCGGGGCCCCAAGTTCGTCCAGCGGAAAAAATGCCCAAAAATGGGTGTGCTATAGCCTTGGGGCGTGGGGCTGGCGAAGTTCGTCCGCCGGACTCGGAATGGGGCGAGACTTTGCGTGCCCCCTCCGTGTGCCAAAAATAGGCCGCGGGTACAGCCGCGCCCAAAAACGAGCGCCCGAAGTCCAAGGCCCCAAGTTCGTCCAGCGGAAAAATGCCCAAAAATGTGTGGGCTATAGCCTTGGGGCGTGGGGCTGGCGAAGTTCGTCCGCCGGACTCGGAATGGGACGAGACTTTGCGTGCCCCCTCCGTGTGCCAAAAATAGGCCGCGGGTACAGCCGCGCCCAAAAACGAGCGCCCGAAGTCCAAGGCCCCAAGTTCGTCCAGCGGAAAAATGCCCAAAAATGTGTGGGCTATAGCCTTGGGGCGTGGGGCTGGCGAAGTTCGTCCGCCGGACTCGGAATGGGACGAGACTTTGCGTGCCCCCTCCGTGTGCCAAAAATAGGCCGCGGGCACAGCCGCGCCCAAAAACGAGCGTCCGAAGTCTGGGGCCCCAAGTTCGTCCAGCGGAAAAATGCCCAAAAATGGGTGTGCTATAGCCTTGGGGCGTGGGGCTGGCGAAGTTCGTCCGCCGGACTCGGAATGGGGCGAGACTTTGCGTGCCCCCTCCGTGTACCAAAAATAGGCCGCGGGCACAGCCGCGCCCAAAAACGAGCGCCCGAAGTCCGGGGCCCCAAGTTCGTCCAGCGGAAAAATGGCCAAAAATGGGTGTGGTATAGCCTTGGGGCGTGGGGCTGGCGAAGTTCGTCCGCCGGACTCGGAATGGGACGAGACTTTGCGTGCCCCCTCCGTGTGCCAAAAATAGGCCGCGGGCACAGCCGCGCCCAAAAATGAGGGCCCGAAGTCCGGGGCCCCAAGTTCGTCCAGCGGAAAAATGCCCAAAAATGGGTGTGCTACAGCCTTGGGGCGTGGGGCTGGCGAAGTTCGTCCGCCGGACTCGGAATGGGGCGAGACTTTGCGTGCCCCCTCCGTGTACCAAAAATAGGCCGCGGGTACAGCCGCGCCCAAAAACGAGCGCCCGAAGTCCAAGGCCCCAAGTTCGTCCAGCGGAAAAATGCCCAAAAATGTGTGGGCTATGGCCTTGGGGCGTGGGGCTGGCGAAGTTCGTCCGCCGGACTCGGAATGGGATGAGACTTTGCGTGCCCCCTCCGTGTGCCAAAAATAGGCCGCGGGCACAGCCGCGCCCAAAAACGAGCGCCCGAAGCCCGGGGCCCCAAGTTCGTCCAGAGGAAAAATGCCCAAAAAAGTGTGGGCTATAGCCTTGGGGCGTGGGGCTGGCGAAGTTCGTCCGCCCGACTCGGAATGGGGCGAGACTTTGCGTGCCCCCTCCGTGTGCCAAAAATAGGCCGCGGGCACAGCCGCGCCCAAAAACGAGCGCCCGAAGTCCGGGGCCCCAAGTTCATCCAGCGGAAAAATGCCCAAAAATGGGTGTGCTATAGCCTTGGGGCGTGGGGCTGGCGAAGTTCGTCCGCCGGACTCGGAATGGGGCGAGACTTTGCGTGCCCCCTCCGTGTGCCAAAAATAGGCCGCGGGTACAGCCGCGCCCAAAAACGAGCGCCCGAAGTCCAAGGCCCCAAGTTCGTCCAGCGGAAAAATGCCCAAAAATGTGTGGGCTATAGCCTTGGGGCGTGGGGCTGGCGAAGTTCGTCCGCCGGACTCGGAATGGGACGAGACTTTGCGTGCCCCCTCCGTGTGCCAAAAATAGGCCGCGGGTACAGCCGCGCCCAAAAACGAGCGCCCGAAGTCCAAGGCCCCAAGTTCGTCCAGCGGAAAAATGCCCAAAAATGTGTGGGCTATAGCCTTGGGGCGTGGGGCTGGCGAAGTTCGTCCGCCGGACTCGGAATGGGATGAGACTTTGTGTGCCCCCTCCGTGTGCCAAAAATAGGACGCGGGCACAGCCGCGCCCAAAAACGAGCGCCCGAAGTCCGGGGCCCCAAGTTCGTCCAGCGGAAAAATGCCCAAAAATGGGTGTGCTATAGCCTTGGGGCGTGGGGCTGGCGAAGTTCGTCCGCCGGACTCGGAATGGGGCGAGACTTTGCGTGCCCCCTCCGTGTGCCAAAAATAGGCCGCGGGTACAGCCGCGCCCAAAAACGAGCGCCCGAAGTCCAAGGCCCCAAGTTCGTCCAGCGGAAAAATGCCCAAAAATGTGTGGGCTATAGCCTTGGGGCGTGGGGCTGGCGAAGTTCGTCCGCCGGACTCGGAATGGGACGAGACTTTGCGTGCCCCCTCCGTGTGCCAAAAATAGGCCGCGGGTACAGCCGCGCCCAAAAACGAGCGCCCGAAGTCCAAGGCCCCAAGTTCGTCCAGCGGAAAAATGCCCAAAAATGTGTGGGCTATAGCCTTGGGGCGTGGGGCTGGCGAAGTTCGTCCGCCGGACTCGGAATGGGACGAGACTTTGCGTGCCCCTCCGTGTGCCAAAAATAGGCCGCGGGCACAGCCGCGCCCAAAAACGAGCGTCCGAAGTCTGGGGCCCCAAGTTCGTCCAGCGGAAAAATGCCCAAAAATGGGTGTGCTATAGCCTTCGGGCGTGGGGCTGGCGAAGTTCGTCCGCCGGACTCGGAATGGGGCGAGACTTTGCGTGCCCCCTCCGTGTACCAAAAATAGGCCGCGGGCACAGCCGCGCCCAAAAACGAGCGCCCGAAGTCCGGGGCCCCAAGTTCGTCCAGCGGAAAAATGGCCAAAAATGGGTGTGGTATAGCCTTGGGGCGTGGGGCTGGCGAAGTTCGTCCGCCGGACTCGGAATGGGACG
The DNA here is from genome assembly GCA_029618585.1 of Citrus australasica. Lineage (NCBI taxonomy): Eukaryota > Viridiplantae > Streptophyta > Magnoliopsida > Sapindales > Rutaceae > Citrus > Citrus australasica. Next base: position 29,392 of record JARCIV010000253.1, on the reverse strand, counting down.
AGACTTTGCGTGCCCCCTCCGTGTGCCAAAAATAGGCCGCGGGCACAGCCGCGCCCAAAAATGAGGGCCCGAAGTCCGGGGCCCCAAGTTCGTCCAGCGGAAAAATGCCCAAAAATGGGTGTGCTACAGCCTTGGGGCGTGGGGCTGGCGAAGTTCGTCCGCCGGACTCGGAATGGGGCGAGACTTTGCGTGCCCCCTCCGTGTACCAAAAATAGGCCGCGGGTACAGCCGCGCCCAAAAACGAGCGCCCGAAGTCCAAGGCCCCAAGTTCGTCCAGCGGAAAAATGCCCAAAAATGTGTGGGCTATGGCCTTGGGGCGTGGGGCTGGCGAAGTTCGTCCGCCGGACTCGGAATGGGATGAGACTTTGCGTGCCCCCTCTGTGTGCCAAAAATAGGCCGCGGGCACAGCCGCGCCCAAAAACGAGCGCCCGAAGCCCGGGGCCCCAAGTTCGTCCAGAGGAAAAATGCCCAAAAAAGTGTGGGCTATAGCCTTGGGGCGTGGGGCTGGCGAAGTTCGTCCGCCCGACTCGGAATGGGGCGAGACTTTGCGTGCCCCCTCCGTGTGCCAAAAATAGGCCGCGGGCACAGCCGCGCCCAAAAACGAGCGCCCGAAGTCCGGGGCCCCAAGTTCATCCAGCGGAAAAATGCCCAAAAATGGGTGTGCTATAGCCTTGGGGCGTGGGGCTGGCGAAGTTCGTCCGCCGGACTCGGAATGGGGCGAGACTTTGCGTGCCCCCTCCGTGTGCCAAAAATAGGCCGCGGGTACAGCCGCGCCCAAAAACGAGCGCCCGAAGTCCAAGGCCCCAAGTTCGTCCAGCGGAAAAATGCCCAAAAATGTGTGGGCTATAGCCTTGGGGCGTGGGGCTGGCGAAGTTCGTCCGCCGGACTCGGAATGGGACGAGACTTTGCGTGCCCCCTCCGTGTGCCAAAAATAGGCCGCGGGTACAGCCGCGCCCAAAAACGAGCGCCCGAAGTCCAAGGCCCCAAGTTCGTCCAGCGGAAAAATGCCCAAAAATGTGTGGGCTATAGCCTTGGGGCGTGGGGCTGGCGAAGTTCGTCCGCCGGACTCGGAATGGGATGAGACTTTGTGTGCCCCCTCCGTGTGCCAAAAATAGGACGCGGGCACAGCCGCGCCCAAAAACGAGCGCCCGAAGTCCGGGGCCCCAAGTTCGTCCAGCGGAAAAATGCCCAAAAATGGGTGTGCTATAGCCTTGGGGCGTGGGGCTGGCGAAGTTCGTCCGCCGGACTCGGAATGGGGCGAGACTTTGCGTGCCCCCTCCGTGTGCCAAAAATAGGCCGCGGGTACAGCCGCGCCCAAAAACGAGCGCCCGAAGTCCAAGGCCCCAAGTTCGTCCAGCGGAAAAATGCCCAAAAATGTGTGGGCTATAGCCTTGGGGCGTGGGGCTGGCGAAGTTCGTCCGCCGGACTCGGAATGGGACGAGACTTTGCGTGCCCCCTCCGTGTGCCAAAAATAGGCCGCGGGTACAGCCGCGCCCAAAAACGAGCGCCCGAAGTCCAAGGCCCCAAGTTCGTCCAGCGGAAAAATGCCCAAAAATGTGTGGGCTATAGCCTTGGGGCGTGGGGCTGGCGAAGTTCGTCCGCCGGACTCGGAATGGGACGAGACTTTGCGTGCCCCCTCCGTGTGCCAAAAATAGGCCGCGGGCACAGCCGCGCCCAAAAACGAGCGTCCGAAGTCTGGGGCCCCAAGTTCGTCCAGCGGAAAAATGCCCAAAAATGGGTGTGCTATAGCCTTCGGGCGTGGGGCTGGCGAAGTTCGTCCGCCGGACTCGGAATGGGGCGAGACTTTGCGTGCCCCCTCCGTGTACCAAAAATAGGCCGCGGGCACAGCCGCGCCCAAAAACGAGCGCCCGAAGTCCGGGGCCCCAAGTTCGTCCAGCGGAAAAATGGCCAAAAATGGGTGTGGTATAGCCTTGGGGCGTGGGGCTGGCGAAGTTCGTCCGCCGGACTCGGAATGGGACGAGACTTGGCGTGCCCCCTCCGTGTGCCAAAAATAGGCCGCGGGCACAGCCGCGCCCAAAAATGAGGGCCCGAAGTCCGGGGCCCCAAGTTCGTCCAGCGGAAAAATGCCCAAAAATGGGTGTGCTACAGCCTTGGGGCGTGGGGCTGGCGAAGTTCGTCCGCCGGACTCGGAATGGGGCGAGACTTTGCGTGCCCCCTCCGTGTACCAAAAATAGGCCGCGGGTACAGCCGCGCCCAAAAACGAGCGCCCGAAGTCCAAGGCCCCAAGTTCGTCCAGCGGAAAAATGCCCAAAAATGTGTGGGCTATGGCCTTGGGGCGTGGGGCTGGCGAAGTTTGTCCGCCGGACTCGGAATGGGATGAGACTTTGCGTGCCCCCTCCGTGTGCCAAAAATAGGCCGCGGGCACAGCCGCGCCCAAAAACGAGCGCCCGAAGCCCGGGGCCCCAAGTTCGTCCAGAGGAAAAATGCCCAAAAAAGTGTGGGCTATAGCCTTGGGGCGTGGGGCTGGCGAAGTTCGTCCGCCCGACTCGGAATGGGGCGAGACTTTGCGTGCCCCCTCCGTGTGCCAAAAATAGGCCGCGGGCACAGCCGCGCCCAAAAACGAGCGCCCGAAGTCCGGGGCCCCAAGTTCATCCAGCGGAAAAATGCCCAAAAATGGGTGTGCTATAGCCTTGGGGCGTGGGGCTGGCGAAGTTCGTCCGCCGGACTCGGAATGGGGCGAGACTTTGCGTGCCCCCTCCGTGTGCCAAAAATAGACCGCGGTTACAGCCGCGCCCAAAAACGAGCGCCCGAAGTCCAAGGCCCCAAGTTCGTCCAGCGGAAAAATGCCCAAAAATGTGTGGGCTATAGCCTTGGGGCGTGGGGCTGGCGAAGTTCGTCCGCCGGACTCGGAATGGGACGAGACTTTGCGTGCCCCCTCCGTGTGCCAAAAATAGGCCGCGGGCACAGCCGCGCCCAAAAACGAGCGCCCGAAGTCCGGGGCCCCAAGTTCGTCCAGCGGAAAAATGCCCAAAAAAGTGTGGGCTATAGCCTCGGGGCGTGGGGCTGGCGAAGTTCGTCCGCCGGACTCGGAATGGGGCGAGACTTTGCGTGCCCCCTCCGTGTGCCAAAAATAGGCGGCGGGCACAGCCGCGCCCAAAAATGAGGGCCCGAAGTCCGGGGCCCCAAGTTCGTCCAGCGGAAAAATGCCCAAAAATGGGTGTGCTACAGCCTTGGGGCGTGGGGCTGGCGAAGTTCGTCCGCCGGACTCGGAATGGGGCGAGACTTTGCGTGCCCCCTCCGTGTACCAAAAATAGGCCGCGGGTACAGCCGCGCCCAAAAACGAGCGCCCGAAGTCCAAGGCCCCAAGTTCGTCCAGCGGAAAAATGCCCAAAAATGTGTGGGCTATGGCCTTGGGGCGTGGGGCTGGCGAAGTTCGTCCGCCGGACTCGGAATGGGACGAGACTTTGCATGCCCCCTCCGTGTGCCAAAAATAGGCCGCGGGCACAGCCGCGCCCAAAAACGAGCGCCCGAAGCCCGGGGCCCCAAGTTCGTCCAGAGGAAAAATGCCCAAAAAAGTGTGGGCTATAGCCTTGGGGCGTGGGGCTGGCGAAGTTCGTCCGCCGGACTCGGAATGGGGCGAGACTTTGCGTGCCCCCTCCGTGTACCAAAAATAGGCCGCGGGCACAGCCGCGCCCAAAAACGAGCGCCCGAAGTCCGGGGCCCCAAGTTCGTCCAGCGGAAAAATGCCCAAAAATGGGTGTGGTATAGCCTTGGGGCGTGGGGCTGGCGAAGTTCGTCCGCCGGACTTGGAATGGGGCGAGACTTTGCGTGCCCCCTCCGTGTGCCAAAAATAGGCCGCGGGTACAGCCGCGCCCAAAAACGAGCGCCCGAAGTCCGGGGCCCCAAGTTCGTCCAGCGGAAAAATGCCCAAAAATAGGTGTGCTATAGCCTTGGGGCGTGAGGCTGGCGAAGTTCGTCCGCCGGACTCGGAATGGGGCGAGACTTTGCGTGCCCCCTCCGTGTGCCAAAAATAGGCCGCGGGTACAGCCGCGCCCAAAAACGAGCGCCCGAAGTCCAAGGCCCCAAGTTCGTCCAGCGGAAAAATGCCCAAAAATGTGTGGGCTATAGCCTTGGGGCGTGGGGCTGGCGAAGTTCGTCCGCCGGACTCGGAATGGGACGAGACTTTGCGTGCCCCCTCCGTGTGCCAAAAATAGGCCGCGGGCACAGCAGCGCCCAAAAACGAGCGCCCGAAGTCCGGGGCCCCAAGTTCGTCCAGCGGAAAAATGCCCAAAAATGGGTGTGCTATAGCCTTGGGGCGTGGGGCTGGCGAAGTTCGTCCGCCGGACTCGGAATGGGGCGAGACTTTGCGTGCCCCCTCCGTGTGCCAAAAATAGACCGCGGTTACAGCCGCGCCCAAAAACGAGCGCCCGAAGTCCAAGGCCCCAAGTTCGTCCAGCGGAAAAATGCCCAAAAATGTGTGGGCTATAGCCTTGGGGCGTGGGGCTGGCGAAGTTCGTCCGCCGGACTCGGAATGGGACGAGACTTTGCGTGCCCCCTCCGTGTGCCAAAAATAGGCCGCGGGCACAGCCGCGCCCAAAAATGAGCGCCCGAAGTCCGGGGCCCCAAGTTCGTCCAGCGGAAAAATGCCCAAAAAAGTGTGGGCTATCGCCTTGGGGCGTGGGGCTGGCGAAGTTCGTCCGCCGGACTCGGAATGGGGCGAGACTTTGCGTGCCCCCTCCGTGTGCCAAAAATAGGCCGCGGGCACAGCCGCGCCCAAAAACGAGCGCCCGAAGTCCGGGGCCCCAAGGTCGTCCAGAGGAAAAATGCCCAAAAATGGGTGTGCTATAGCCTTGGGGCGTGGGGCTGGCGAAGTTCGTCCGCCGGACTCGGAATGGGGCGAGACTTTGCGTACCCCCCTCCGTGTGCCAAAAATAGGTTGCGGGTACAGCCGCGCCCAAAAACGAGCGCCCGAAGTCCAAGCCCCAAGTTCGTCCAGCGGAAAAATGCCCAAAAATGTGTGGGCTATAGCCTTGGGGCGTGGGGCTGGCGAAGTTCGTCCGCCGGACTCGGAATGGGACGAGACTTTGCGTGCCCCCTCCGTGTGCCAAAAATAGGCCGCGGGCACAGCCGCGCCCAAAAACGAGCGCCCGAAGTCCGGGGCCCCAAGTTCGTCCAGCGGAAAAATCCCCAAAAAAGTGTGGGCTGTAGCCTTGGGGCGTGGGGCTGGCGAAGTTCGTCCGCCGGACTCGGAATGGGGCGAGACTTTGCGTGCCCCCTCCGTGTGCCAAAAATAGGCCGCGGGCACAGCCGCGCCCAAAAACGAGCGCCCGAAGTCCGGGGCCCCAAGGTCGTCCAGAGGAAAAATGCCCAAAAATGGGTGTGCTATAGCCTTGGGGCGTGGGGCTGGCGAAGTTCGTCCGCCGGACTCGGAATGGGGCGAGACTTTGCGTGCCCCCTCCGTGTACCAAAAATAGGCCGCGGGCACAGCCGCGCCCAAAAACGAGCGCCCGAAGTCCGGGGCTCCAAGTTCGTCCAGCGGAAAAATGCCCAAAAATGGGTGTGGTAGAGCCTTGGGGCGTGGGGCTGGCGAAGTTCGTCCGCCGGACTCGGAATGGGGCGAGACTTTGCGTGCCCCCTCCGTGTGCCAAAAATAGGCCGCGGGTAGAGCCGCGCCCAAAAACGAGCGCCCGAAGTCCGAGGCCCCAAGTTCGTCCAGCGGAAAAATGCCCAAAAATGGGTGTGCTATAGCCTTGGGGCGTGGGGCTGGCGAAGTTTGTCCGCCGGACTCGGAATGGGACGAGACTTTGCGTGCCCCCTCCGTGTGCCAAAAATAGGCCGCGGGCACAGCCGCGCCCAAAAACGAGCGCCCGAAGTCCGGGGCCCCAAGTTCGTCCAGCGGAAAAATGCCCAAAAATGGGTGTGCTAGAGCCTTGGGGCGTGGGGCTGGCGAAGTTCGTCCGCCGGACTCGGAATGGGGCGAGACTTTGCGTGCCCCCTCCGTGTGCCAAAAATAGGCCGCGGGTACAGCCGCGCCCAAAAACGAGCGCCCGAAGTCCAAGGCCCCAAGTTCGTCCAGCGGAAAAATGCCCAAAAATGTGTGGGCTATAGCCTTGGGGCGTGGGGCTGGCGAAGTTCGTCCGCCGGACTCGGAATGGGACGAGACTTTGCGTGCCCCCTCCGTGTGCCAAAAATAGGCCGCGGGCACAGCCGCGCCCAAAAACGAGTGCCCGAAGTCCGGGGCCCCAAGTTCGTCCAGCGGAAAAATGCCCAAAAAAGTGTGGGCTATAGCCTTGGGGCGTGGGGCTGGCGAAGTTCGTCCGCCGGACTCGGAATGGGGTGTGACTTTGCGTGCCCCCTCCGTGTGCCAAAAATAGGCCGCGGGCACAGCCGCGCCCAAAAACGAGCGCCCGAAGTCCGGGGCCCCAAGTTCGTCCAGCGGAAAAATGCCCAAAAATGGGTGTGCTATAGCCTTGGGGCGTGGGGCTGGCGAAGTTCGTCCGCCGGACTCGGAATGGGGCGAGACTTTGCGTGCCCCCTCCGTGTGCCAAAAATGGGTGTGCTAGAGCCTTGGGGCGTGGGGCTGGCGAAGTTCGTCCGCCGGACTCGGAATGGGGCGAGACTTTGCGTGCCCCCTCCGTGTGCCAAAAATAGGCCGCGGGCACAGCCGCGCCCAAAAACGAGCGCCCGAAGTCCGGGGCCCCAAGTTCGTCCAGCGGAAAAATGCCCAAAAATGGGTGTGCTATAGCCTTGGGGCGTGGGGCTCGCGAAGTTCGTCCGCCGGACTCGGAATGGGGCGAGACTTTGCGTGCCCCCTCCGTGTGCCAAAAATAGGCCGCGGGCACAGCCGCGCCTAAAAACGAGCGCCCGAAGTCCGGGGCCCCAAGTTCGTCCAGCGGAAAAATGCCCAAAAAAGTGTGGGCTATAGCCTTGGGGCGTGGGGCTGGCGAAGTTCGTCCGCCGGACTCGGAATGGGGCGAGACTTTGCGTGCCCCCTCCGTGTGCCAAAAATAGGCCGCGGGCACAGCCGCGCCCAAAAACGAGCGCCCGAAGTCCGGGGCCCCAAGGTCGTCCAGCGGAAAAATGCCCAAAAATGGGTGTGCTATAGCCTTGGGCCGTGGGGCTGGCGAAGTTCGTCCGCCGGACTCGGAATGGGGCGAGACTTTGCGTGCCCCCTCCGTGTGCAAAAAATAGGCCGCGGGTACAGCCGCGCCCAAAAACGAGCGCCCGAAGTCCAAGGCCCCAAGTTCGTCCAGCGGAAAAATGCCCAAAAATGGGTGTGCTATAGCCTTGGGGCGTGGGGCTGGCGAAGTTCGTCCGCCGGACTCGGAATGGGGCGAGACTTTGCGTGCCCCCTCCGTGTTCCAGAAATAGGCCGCGGGTACAGCCGCGCCCAAAAACGATCGCCCGAAGTCCGGTGCCCCAAGTTCGTCCAGCGGAAAAATGCCCAAAAATGGGTGGGCTATAGCCTTGGGGCGTGGGGCTGGCGAAGTTCGTCCGCCGGACTCGGAATGGGGCGAGACTTTGCGTGCCCCCTCCGTGTGCCAAAAATAGGCCGCGGGCACAGCCGCGCCCAAAAACGAGGGCCCGAAGTCCGGGGCCCCAAGGTCGTCCAGCGGAAAAATGCCCAAAAATGGGTGTGCTATAGCCTTGGGGCGTGGGGCTGGCGAAGTTCGTCCGCCGGACTCGGAATGGGGCGAGACTTTGCGTGCCCCCTCCGTGTACCAAAAATAGGCCGCGGGCACAGCCGCGCCCAAAAACGAGCGCCCGAAGTCCGGGGCCCCAAGTTCGTCCAGCGGAAAAATGCCCAAAAATGGGTGTGGTATAGCCTTGGGGCGTGGGGCTGGCGAAGTTCGTCCGCCGGACTCGGAATTGGACGAGACTTTGCGTGCCCCCTCCGTGTGCCAAAAATAGGCCGCGGGCACAGCCGCGCCCAAAAACGAGCGCCCGAAGTCCGGGGCCCCAAGTTCGTCCAGCGGAAAAATGCCCAAAAAAGTGTGGGCTATAGCCTTGGGGCGTGGGGCTGGCGAAGTTCGTCCGCCTGACTCGGAATGGGGCGAGACTTTGCGTGCCCCCTCCGTGTGCCAAAAATAGGCCGCGGGTACCGCCGCGCCCAAAAACGAGCGCCCGAAGTCCAAGGCCCCAAGTTCGTCCAGCGGAAAAATGCCCAAAAAAGTGTGGGCTATAGCCTTGGGGCGTGGGGCTGGCGAAGTTCGTCCGCCGGACTCGGAATGGGACGAGACTTTGCGTGCCCCCTCCGTGTGCCAAAAATAGGCCGCGGGCACAGCCGCGCCCAAAAACGAGCGCCCGAAGTCCAAGGCCCCAAGTTCGTCCAGCGGAAAAATGCCCAAAAATGGGTGTGCTATAGCCTTGGGGCGTGGGGCTGGCGAAGTTCGTCCGCCGGACTCGGAATGGGACGAGACTTTGCGTGCCCCCTCCGTGTGCGAAAAATAGGCCGCGGGCACAGCCGCGCCCAAAAACGAGCGCCCGAAGTCCGGGGCCCCAAGTTCGTCCAGCGGAAAAATGCCCAAAAATGGGTGTGCTATAGCCTTGGGGCGTGGGGCTGGCGAAGTTCGTCCGCCGGACTCGGAATGGGGCGAGACTTTGCGTGCCCCCTCCGTGTGCCAAAAATAGGCCGCGGTTACAGCCGCGCCCAAAAACGAGCGCCCGAAGTCCAAGGCCCCAAGTTCGTCCAGCGGAAAAATGCCCAAAAATGTGTGGGCTATAGCCTTGGGGCGTGGGGCTGGCGAAGTTCGTCCGCCGGACTCGGAATGGGACGAGACTTTGCGTGCCCCCTCCGTGTGCCAAAAATAGGCCGCGGGCACAGCCGCGCCCAAAAACGAGCGCCCGAAGTCCGGGGCCCCAAGTTCGTCCAGCGGAAAAATGCCCAAAAATGGGTGTGCTATAGCCTTGGGGCGTGGGGCTGGCGAAGTTCGTCCGCCGGACTCGGAATGGGGCGAGACTTTGCGTGCCCCCTCCGTGTGCCAAAAATAGGCCGCGGGTACAGCCGCGCCCAAAAACGAGCGCCCGAAGTCCAAGGCCCCAAGTTCGTCCAGCGGAAAAATGCCCAAAAATGTGTGGGCTATAGCCTTGGGGCGTGGGGCTGGCGAAGTTCGTCCTCCGGACTCGGAATGGGACGAGACTTTGCGTGCCCCCTCCGTGTGCGAAAAATAGGCCGCGGGCACAGCCGCGCCCAAAAACGAGCGCCCGAAGTCCGGGGCCTTAAGTTCGTCCAGCGGAAAAATGCCCAAAAAAGTGTGGGCTATAGCCTTGGGGCGTGGGGCTGGCGAAGTTCGTCCGCCGGACTCGGAATGGGGCGAGACTTTGCGTGCCCCCTCCGTGTGCCAAAAATAGGCCGCGGGCACAGCCGCGCCCAAAAACGAGCGCCCGAAGTCCGGGGCCCCTAGTTCGTCCAGCGGAAAAATGCCCAAAAATGGGTGTGCTATAGCCTTGGGGCGTGGGGCTGGCGACGTTCGTCCGCCGGACTCGGAATGGGGCGAGACTTTGCGTGCCCCCTCCGTGTGCCAAAAATAGGCCGCGGGCACAGCCGCGCCCAAAAACGACCGCCCGAAGTCCGGGGCCCCAAGTTCGTCCAGCGGAAAAATGCCCAAAAAAGTGTGGGCTATAGCCTTGGGGCGTGGGGCTGGCGAAGTTCGTCCACCGGACTCGGAATGGGGCGAGACTTTGCGTGCCCCCTCCGTGTGCCAAAAATAGGCCGCGGGCACAGCCGCGCCCAAAAACGAGCGCCCGAAGTCCGGGGCCCCAAGTTCGTCCAGCGGAAAAATGCCCAAAAATGGGTGTGCTATAGCCTTGGGGCGTGGGGCTGGCGAAGTTCGTCCGCCGGACTCGGAATGGGGCGAGACTTTGCGTGCCCCCTCCGTGTGCCAAAAATAGGCCGCGGTTACAGCCGCGCCCAAAAACGAGCGCCCGAAGTCCAAGGCCCCAAGTTCGTCCAGCGGAAAAATGCCCAAAAATGTGTGGGCTATAGCCTTGGGGCGTGGGGCTGGCGAAGTTCGTCCGCCGGACTCGGAATGGGACGAGACTTTGCGTGCCCCCTCCGTGTGCCAAAAATAGGCCGCGGGCACAGCCGCGCCCAAAAACGAGCGCCCGAAGTCCGGGGCCCCAAGTTCGTCCAGCGGAAAAATGCCCAAAAATGGGTGTGCTATAGCCTTGGGGCGTGGGGCTGGCGAAGTTCGTCCGCCGGACTCGGAATGGGGCGAGACTTTGCGTGCCCCCTCCGTGTGCCAAAAATAGGCCGCGGGTACAGCCGCGCCCAAAAACGAGCGCCCGAAGTCCAAGGCCCCAAGTTCGTCCAGCGGAAAAATGCCCAAAAATGTGTGGGCTATAGCCTTGGGGCGTGGGGCTGGCGAAGTTCGTCCTCCGGACTCGGAATGGGACGAGACTTTGCGTGCCCCCTCCGTGTGCGAAAAATAGGCCGCGGGCACAGCCGCGCCCAAAAACGAGCGCCCGAAGTCCGGGGCCTTAAGTTCGTCCAGCGGAAAAATGCCCAAAAAAGTGTGGGCTATAGCCTTGGGGCGTGGGGCTGGCGAAGTTCGTCCGCCGGACTCGGAATGGGGCGAGACTTTGCGTGCCCCCTCCGTGTGCCAAAAATAGGCCGCGGGCACAGCCGCGCCCAAAAACGAGCGCCCGAAGTCCGGGGCCCCAAGTTCGTCCAGCGGAAAAATGCCCAAAAATGGGTGTGGTATAGCCTTGGGGCGTGGGGCTGGCGTAGTTCCTCCGCCGGACTTGGAATGGGGCGAGACTTTGCGTGCCCCCTCCGTGTGCCAAAAATAGGCCGCGGGTACAGCCGCGCCGAAAAACGAGCGCCCGAAGTCCGGGGCCCCAAGTTCGTCCAGCGGAAAAATTCCCAAAAATGGGTGTGCTATAGCCTTGGGGCGTGGGGCTGGCGAAGTTCGTCCGCCGGACTCGGAATGGGGCGAGACTTTGCGTGCCCCCTCCGTGTGCCAAAAATAGGCCGCGGTTACAGCCGCGCCCAAAAACGAGCGCCCGAAGTCCAAGGCCCCAAGTTCGTCCAGCGGAAAAATGCCCAAAAATGTGTGGGCTATAGCCTTGGGGCGTGGGGCTGGCGAAGTTCGTCCGCCGGACTCGGAATGGGACGAGACTTTGCGTGCCCCCTCCGTGTGCCAAAAATAGGCCGCGGGCACAGCCGCGCCCAAAAACGAGCGCCCGAAGTCCGGGGCCCCAAGTTCGTCCAGCGGAAAAATGCCCAAAAATGGGTGGGCTATAGCCTTGGGGCGTGGGGCTGGCGAAGTTCGTCCGCCGGACTCGGAATGGGGCGAGACTTTGCGTGCCCCCTCCGTGTGCCAAAAATAGGCCGCGGCTACAGCCGCGCCCAAAAACGAGCGCCCGAAGTCCAAGGCCCCAAGTTCGTCCAGCGGAAAAATGCCCAAAAATGTGTGGGCTATAGCCTTGGGGCGTGGGGCTGGCGAAGTTCGTCCGCCGGACTCGGAATGGGACGAGACTTTGCGTGCCCCCTCCGTGTGCCAAAAATAGGCCGCGGGCACAGCCGCGCCCAAAAACGAGCGCCCGAAGTCCGGGGCCTTAACTTCGTCCAGCGGAAAAATGCCCAAAAAAGTGTGGGCTATAGCCTTGGGGCGTGGGGCTGGCGAAGTTCGTCCGCCGGACTCGGAATGGGGCGAGACTTTGCGTGCCCCCTCCGTGTGCCAAAAATAGGCCGCGGGCACAGCCGCGCCCAAAAACGAGCGCCCGAATTCCGGGGCCCCAAGTTCGTCCAGCGGAAAAATGCCCAAAAATGGGTGTGCTATAGCCTTGGGGCGTGGGGCTGGCGAAGTTCGTCCGCCGGACTCGGAATGGGGCGAGACTTTGCGTGCCCCCTCCGTGTACCAAAAATAGGCCGCGGGCACAGCCGCGCCCAAAAACGAGCGCCCGAAGTCGGGGGCCCCAAGTTCGTCCAGCGGAAAAATGCCCAAAAATGGGTGTGGTATAGCCTTGGGGCGTGGGGCTGGCGAAGTTCGTCCGCCGGACTTGGAATGGGGCGAGACTTTGCGTGCCCCCTCCGTGTGCCAAAAATAGGCCGCGGGTACAGCCGCGCCCAAAAACGAGCGCCCGAAGTCCGGGGCCCCAAGTTCGTCCAGCGGAAAAATGCCCAAAAATGGGTGTGCTATAGCCTTGGGGCGTGGGGCTGGCGAAGTTCGTCCGCCGGACTCGGAATGGGGCGAGACTTTGCGTGCCCCCTCCGTGTGCCAAAAATAGGCCGCGGGTACAGCCGCGCCCAAAAACGAGCGCCCGAAGTCCAAGGCCCCAAGTTCGTCCAGCGGAAAAATGCCCAAAAATGTGTGGGCTATAGCCTTGGGGCGTGGGGCTGGCGAAGTTCGTCCGCCGGACTCGGAATGGGACGAGACTTTGCGTGCCCCCTCCGTGTGCCAAAAATAGGCCGCGGGCACAGCCGCGCCCAAAAACGAGCGCCCGAAGTCTGGGGCCTTAAGTTCGTCCAGCGTAAAAATGCCCAAAAAAGTGTGGGCTATAGCCTTGGGGCGTGGGGCTGCCGAATTTGGTCCGCCGGACTCGGAATGGGGCGAGACTTTGTGTGCCCCCTCCGTGTGCCAAAAATAGGCCGCGGGCACAGCCGCGCCCAAAAACGATCGCCCGAAGTCCGGGGCCCCAAGTTCGTCCAGCGGAAAAATGCCCAAAAATGGGTGTGCTATAGCCTTGGGGCGTGGGGCTGGCGACGTTCGTCCGCCGGACTCGGAATGGGGCGAGACTTTGCGTGCCCCCTCCGTGTACCAAAAATAGGCCGCGGGCACAGCCGCGCCCAAAAACGAGCGCCCGAAGTCCGGGGCCCCAAGTTCGTCCAGCGGAAAAATGCCCAAAAATGGGTGTGGTATAGCCTTGGGGCGTGGGGCTGGCGAAGTTCGTCCGCCGGACTTGGAATGGGGCGAGACTTTGTGTGCCCCCTCCGTGTGCCAAAAATAAGCCGCGGGTACAGCCGCGCCCAAAAACGAGCGCCCGAAGTCCGGGGCCCCAAGTTCGTCCAGCGGAAAAATGCCCAAAAATGGGTGTACTATAGCCTTGGGGCGTGGGGCTGGCGAAGTTCGTCCGCCGGACTCGGAATGGGGCGAGACTTTGCGTGCCCCCTCCGTGTGCCAAAAATAGGCCGCGGGTACAGCCGCGCCCAAAAACAAGCGCCCGAAGTCCAAGGCCCCAAGTTCGTCCAGCGGAAAAATGCCCAAAAATGTGTGGGCTATAGCCTTGGGGCGTGGGGCTGGCGAAGTTCGTCCGCCGGACTCGGAATGGGACGAGACTTTGCGTGCCCCCTCCGTGTGCCAAAAATAGGCCGCGGGCACAGCGGCGTCCAAAAACGAGCGCCCGAAGTCTGGGGCCCCAAGTTCGTCCAGCGGAAAAATGCCCAAAAAAGTGTGGGCTATAGCCTTGGGGCGTGGGGCTGGCGAAGTTCGTCCGCCGGACTCGGAATGAGGCGAGACTTTGCGTGCCCCCTCCGTGTGCCAAAAATAGGCCGCGGGTACAGCCGCGCCCAAAAACGAGCGCCCGAAGTCCAAGGCCCCAAGTTCGTCCAGCGGAAAAATGCCCAAAAATGTGTGGGCTATAGCCTTGGGGCGTGGGGCTGGCGAAGTTCGTCCGCCGGACTCGGAATGGGACGAGACTTTGCGTGCCCCCTCCGTGTGCCAAAAATAGGCCGCGAGTACAGCCGCGCCCAAAAACGAGCGCCCGAAGTCCAAGGCCCCAAGTTCGTCCAGCGGAAAAATGCCCAAAAATGTGTGGGCTATAGCCTTGGGGCGTGGGGCTGGCGAAGTTCGTCCGCCGGACTCGGAATGGGACGAGACTTTGCGTGCCCCCTCCGTGTGCCAAAAATAGGCCGCGGGCACAGCCGCGCCCAAAAACGAGCGCCCGAAGTCCGGGGCCTTAAGTTCGTCCAGCGGAAAAATGCCCAAAAAAGTGTGGGCTATAGCCTTGGGGCGTGGGGCTGGCGAAGTTCGTCCGCCGGACTCGGAATGGGGCGAGACTTTGCGTGCCCCCTCCGTGTGCCAAAAATAGGCCGCGGGCACAGCCGCGCCCAAAAACTAGCGCCCGAAGTCCGGGGCCCCAAGTTCGTCCAGCGGAAAAATGCCCAAAAATGGGTGTGCTATAGCCTTGGGGCGTGGGGCTGGCGAAGTTCGTCCGCCGGACTCGGAATGGGGCGAGACTTTGCGTGCCCCCTCCGTGTGCCAAAAATAGTTCGCGGCTACAGCCGCGCCCAAAAACGAGGGCCCGAAGTCCAAGGCCCCAAGTTCGTCCAGCGGAAAAATGCCCAAAAATGTGTGGGCTATAGCCTTGGGGCGTGGGGCTGGCGAAGTTCGTCCGCCGGACTCGGAATGGGACGAGACTTTGTGTGCCCCCTCCGTGTGCCAAAAATAGGCCGCGGGCACAGCCGCGCCCAAAAACGAGCGCCCGAAGTCCGGGGCCTTAAGTTCGTCCAGCGGAAAAATGCCCAAAAAAGTGTGGGCTATAGCCTTGGGGCGTGGGGCTGGCGAAGTTCGTCCACCGGACTCGGAATGGGGCGAGACTTTGCGTGCCCCCTCCGTGTGCCAAAAATAGGCCGCGGGCACAGCCGCGCCCAAAAACGAGCGCCCGAAGTCCGGGTCCCCAAGTTCGTCCAGCGGAAAAATGCCCAAAAATGGGTGTGCTATAGCCTTGGGGCGTGGGGCTGGCGAAGTTCGTCCGCCGGACTCGGAATGGGGCGAGACTTTGCGTGCCCCCTCCGTGTACCAAAAATAGGCCGCGGGCACAGCCGCGCCCAAAAACGAGCGCCCGAAGTCGGGGGCCCCAAGTTCGTCCAGCGGAAAAATGCCCAAAAATGGGTGTGGTATAGCCTTGGGGCGTGGGGCTGGCGAAGTTCGTCCGCCGGACTTGGAATGGGGCGAGACTTTGCGTGCCCCCTCCGTGTGCCAAAAATAGGCCGCGGGTACAGCCGCGCCCAAAAACGAGCGCCCGAAGTCCGGGGCCCCAAGTTCGTCCAGCGGAAAAATGCCCAAAAATGGGTGTGCTATAGCCTTGGGGTGTGGGGCTGGCGAAGTTCGTCCGCCGGACTCGGAATGGGGCGAGACTTTGCGTGCCCCCTCCGTGTGCCAAAAATAGGCCGCGGGTACAGCCGCGCCCAAAAACGAGCGCCCGAAGTCCAAGGCCCCAAGTTCGTCCAGCGGAAAAATGCCCAAAAATGTGTGGGCTATAGCCTTGGGGCGTGGGGCTGGCGAAGTTCGTCCGCCGGACTCGGAATGGGACGAGACTTTGCGTGCCCCCTCCGTGTGCCAAAAATAGGCCGCGGGCACAGCCGCGCCCAAAAACGAGCGCCCGAAGTCCGGGGCCTTAAGTTCGTCCAGCGTAAAAATGCCCAAAAAAGTGTGGGCTATAGCCTTGGGGCGTGGGGCTGCCGAAGTTCGTCCGCCGGACTCGGAATGGGGCGAGACTTTGCGTGCCCCCTCCGTGTGCCAAAAATATGCCGCGGGCACAGCCGCGCCCAAAAACGAGCGCCCGAAGTCCGGGGCCCCAAGTTCGTCCAGCGGAAAAATGCCCAAAAATGGGTGTGCTATAGCCTTCGGGCGTGGGGCTGGCGAAGTTCGTCCGCCGGACTCGGAATGGGGCGAGACTTTGCGTGCCCCCTCCGTGTACCAAAAATAGGCCGCGGGCACAGCCGCGCCCAAAAACGAGCGCCCGAAGTCCGGGGCCCCAAGTTCGTCCAGCGGAAAAATGCCCAAAAATGGGTGTGGTATAGCCTTGGGGCGTGGGGCTGGCGAAGTTCGTCCGCCGGACTTGGAATGGGGCGAGACTTTGTGTGCCCCCTCCGTGTGCCAAAAATAGGCCGCGGGTACAGCCGCGCCCAAAAACGAGCGCCCGAAGTCCGGGGCCCCAAGTTCGTCCAGCGGAAAAATGCCCAAAAATGGGTGTGCTATAGCCTTGGGGCGTGGGGCTGGCGAAGTTCGTCCGCCGGACTCGGAATGGGGCGAGACTTTGCGTGCCCCCTCCGTGTGCCAAAAATAGGCCGCGGGTACAGCCGCGCCCAAAAACAAGCGCCCGAAGTCCAAGGCCCCAAGTTCGTCCAGCGGAAAAATGCCCAAAAATGTGTGGGCTATAGCCTTGGGGCGTGGGGCTGGCGAAGTTCGTCCGCCGGACTCGGAATGGGACGAGACTTTGCGTGCCCCCTCCGTGTGCCAAAAATAGGCCGCGGGCACAGCAGCGTCCAAAAACGAGCGCCCGAAGTCTGGGGCCCCAAGTTCGTCCAGCGGAAAAATGCCCAAAAAAGTGTGGGCTATAGCCTTGGGGCGTGGGGCTGGCGAAGTTCGTCCGCCGGACTCGGAATGGGGCGAGACTTTGCGTGCCCCCTCCGTGTGCCAAAAATAGGCCGCGGGTACAGCCGCGCCCAAAAACGAGCGCCCGAAGTCCAAGGCCCCAAGTTCGTCCAGCGGAAAAATGCCCAACAATGTGTGGGCTATAGCCTTGGGGCGTGGGGCTGGCGAAGTTCGTCCGCCGGACTCGGAATGGGACGAGACTTTGCGTGCCCCCTCCGTGTGCCAAAAATAGGCCGCGGGCACAGCCGCGCCCAAAAACGAGCGCCCGAAGTCCGGGTCCCCAAGTTCGTCCAGCGGAAAAATGCCCAAAAATGGGTGTGCTATAGCCTTGGGGCGTGGGGCTGGCGAAGTTCGTCCGCCGGACTCGGAATGGGGCGAGACTTTGCGTGCCCCCTCCGTGTACCAAAAATAGGCCGCGGGCACAGCCGCGCCCAAAAACGAGCGCCCGAAGTCGGGGGCCCCAAGTTCGTCCAGCGGAAAAATGCCCAAAAATGGGTGTGGTATAGCCTTGGGGCGTGGGGCTGGCGAAGTTCGTCCGCCGGACTTGGAATGGGGCGAGACTTTGCGTGCCCCCTCCGTGTGCCAAAAATAGGCCGCGGGTACAGCCGCGCCCAAAAACGAGCGCCCGAAGTCCGGGGCCCCAAGTTCGTCCAGCGGAAAAATGCCCAAAAATGGGTGTGCTATAGCCTTGGGGTGTGGGGCTGGCGAAGTTCGTCCGCCGGACTCGGAATGGGGCGAGACTTTGCGTGCCCCCTCCGTGTGCCAAAAATAGGCCGCGGGTACAGCCGCGCCCAAAAACGAGAGCCCGAAGTCCAAGGCCCCAAGTTCGTCCAGCGGAAAAATGCCCAAAAATGTGTGGGCTATAGCCTTGGGGCGTGGGGCTGGCGAAGTTCGTCCGCCGGACTCGGAATGGGACGAGACTTTGCGTGCCCCCTCCGTGTGCCAAAAATAGGCCGCGGGCACAGCCGCGCCCAAAAACGAGCGCCCGAAGTCCGGGGCCTTAAGTTCGTCCAGCGTAAAAATGCCCAAAAAAGTGTGGGCTATAGCCTTGGGGCGTGGGGCTGCCGAAGTTCGTCCGCCGGACTCGGAATGGGGCGAGACTTTGCGTGCCCCCTCCGTGTGCCAAAAATATGCCGCGGGCACAGCCGCGCCCAAAAACGAGCGCCCGAAGTCCGGGGCCCCAAGTTCGTCCAGCGGAAAAATGCCCAAAAATGGGTGTGCTATAGCCTTCGGGCGTGGGGCTGGCGAAGTTCGTCCGCCGGACTCGGAATGGGGCGAGACTTTGCGTGCCCCCTCCGTGTACCAAAAATAGGCCGCGGGCACAGCCGCGCCCAAAAACGAGCGCCCGAAGTCCGGGGCCCCAAGTTCGTCCAGCGGAAAAATGCCCAAAAATGGGTGTGGTATAGCCTTGGGGCGTGGGGCTGGCGAAGTTCGTCCGCCGGACTTGGAATGGGGCGAGACTTTGCGTGCCCCCTCCGTGTGCCAAAAATAGGCCGCGGGTACAGCCGCGCCCAAAAACGAGCGCCCGAAGTCCGGGGCCCCAAGTTCGTCCAGCGGAAAAATGCCCAAAAATGGGTGTGCTATAGCCTTGGGGCGTGGGGCTGGCGAAGTTCGTCCGCCGGACTCGGAATGGGGCGAGACTTTGCGTGCCCCCTCCGTGTGCCAAAAATAGGCCGCGGGTACAGCCGCGCCCAAAAACAAGCGCCCGAAGTCCAAGGCCCCAAGTTCGTCCAGCGGAAAAATGCCCAAAAATGTGTGGGCTATAGCCTTGGGGCGTGGGGCTGGCGAAGTTCGTCCGCCGGACTCGGAATGGGACGAGACTTTGCGTGCCCCCTCCGTGTGCCAAAAATAGGCCGCGGGCACAGCGGCGTCCAAAAACGAGCGCCCGAAGTCTGGGGCCCCAAGTTCGTCCAGCGGAAAAATGCCCAAAAAAGTGTGGGCTATAGCCTTGGGGCGTGGGGCTGGCGAAGTTCGTCCGCCGGACTCGGAATGGGGCGAGACTTTGCGTGCCCCCTCCGTGTGCCAAAAATAGGCCGCGGGTACAGCCGCGCCCAAAAACGAGCGCCCGAAGTCCAAGGCCCCAAGTTCGTCCAGCGGAAAAATGCCCAAAAATGTGTGGGCTATAGCCTTGGGGCGTGGGGCTGGCGAAGTTCGTCCGCCGGACTCGGAATGGGACGAGACTTTGCGTGCCCCCTCCGTGTGCCAAAAATAGGCCGCGGGTACAGCCGCGCCCAAAAACGAGCGCCCGAAGTCCAAGGCCCCAAGTTCGTCCAGCGGAAAAATGCCCAAAAATGTGTGGGCTATAGCCTTGGGGCGTGGGGCTGGCGAAGTTCGTCCGCCGGACTCGGAATGGGACGAGACTTTGCGTGCCCCCTCCGTGTGCCAAAAATAGGCCGCGGGCACAGCCGCGCCCAAAAACGAGCGCCCGAAGTCCGGGGCCTTAAGTTCGTCCAGCGGAAAAATGCCCAAAAAAGTGTGGGCTATAGCCTTGGGGCGTGGGGCTGGCGAAGTTCGTCCGCCGGACTCGGAATGGGGCGAGACTTTGCGTGCCCCCTCCGTGTGCCAAAAATAGGCCGCGGGCACAGCCGCGCCCAAAAACTAGCGCCCGAAGTCCGGGGCCCCAAGTTCGTCCAGCGGACAAATGCCCAAAAATGGGTGTGCTATAGCCTTGGGGCGTGGGGCTGGCGAAGTTCGTCCGCCGGACTCGGAATGGGGCGAGACTTTGCGTGCCCCCTCCGTGTACCAAAAATAGGCCGCGGGCACAGCCGCGCCCAAAAACGAGCGCCCGAAGTCCGGGGCCCCAAGTTCGTCCAGCGGAAAAATGCCCAAAAATGGGTGTGGTATAGCCTTGGGCCGTGGGGCTGGCGAAGTTCGTCCGCCGGACTTGGAATGGGGCGAGACTTTGCGTGCCCCCTCCGTGTGCCAAAAATAGGCCGCGGGTACAGCCGCGCCCAAAAACGAGCGCCCGAAGTCCGGGGCCCCAAGTTCGTCCAGCGGAAAAATGCCCAAAAATGGGTGTGCTATAGCCTTGGGGCGTGGGGCTGGCGAAGTTCGTCCGCCGGACTCGGAATGGGACGAGACTTTGCGTGCCCCCTCCGTGTGCCAAAAATAGGCCGCGGGTACAGCCGCGCCCAAAAACGAGCGCCCGAAGTCCAAGGCCCCAAGTTCGTCCAGCGGAAAAATGCCCAAAAATGTGTGGGCTATAGCCTTGGGGCGTGGGGCTGGCGAAGTTCGTCCGCCAGACTCGGAATGGGACGAGACTTTGCGTGCCCCCTCCGTGTGCCAAAAATAGGCCGCGGGCACAGCCGCGCCCAAAAACGAGCGCCCGAAGTCCGGGGCCCCAAGTTCGTCCAGCGGAAAAATGCCCAAAAAAGTGTGGGCTATAGCCTTGGGGCGTGGGGCTGGCGAAGTTCGTCCGCCGGACTCGGAATGGGGCGAGACTTTGCGTGCCCCCTCCGTGTGCCCAAAATAGGCCGCGGGTACAGCCGCGCCCAAAAACGAGCGCCCGAAGTCCAAGGCCCTAAGTTCGTCCAGCGGAAAAATGCCCAAAAATGTGTGGGCTATAGCCTTGGGGCGTGGGGCTGGCGAAGTTCGTCCGCCGGACTCGGAATGGGACGAGACTTTACGTGCCCCCTCCGTGTGCCAAAAATAGGCCGCGGGCATAGCCGCGCCCAAAAACGAGCGCCCGAAGTCCGGGGCCCCAAGTTCGTCCAGCGGAAAAATGCCCAAAAAAGTGTGGGCTATAGCCTTGGGGCATGGGGCTGGCGAAGTTCGTCCGCCGGACTCGGAATGGGGCGAGACTTTGCGTGCCCCCTCCGTGCGCCAAAAATAGGCCGCGGGTACAGCCGCGCCCAAAAACGAGCGCCCGAAGTCCAAGGCCCCAAGTTCGTCCAGTGGAAAAATGCCCAAAAATGTGTGGGCTATAGCCTTGGGGCGTGGGGCTGGCGAAGTTCGTCCGCCGGACTCGGAATGGGACGAGACTTTGCGTGCCCCCTCCGTGTGCCAAAAATAGGCCGCGGGCACAGCCGCGCCCAAAAACGAGCGCCCGAAGTCCAAGGCCCCAAGTTCGTCCAGCGGAAAAATGCCCAAAAATGGTTGTGCTATAGCCTTGGGGCGTGGGGCTGGCGAAGTTCGTCCGCCGGACTCGGAATGGGACGAGACTTTGAGTGCCCCTCCGTGTTCCAAAAATAGGCCGCGGGCACAGCCGCGCCCAAAAACGAGCGCCCGAAGTCCGGGGCCCCAAGTTCGTCCAGCGGAAAAATGCCCAAAAATGGGTGTGCTAGAGCCTTGGGGCGTGGGGCTGGCGAAGTTCGTCCGCCGGACTCGGAATGGGGCGAGACTTTGCGTGCCCCCTCCGTGTGCCAAAAATAGGCCGCGGGCACAGCCGCGCCCAAAAACGAGCGCCCGAAGTCCGGGGCCCCAAGTTCGTCCAGCGGAAAAATGCCCAAAAATGTGTGGGCTATAGCCTTGGGGCGTGGGGCTGGCGAAGTTCGTCCGCCGGACTCGGAATGGGGCGAGACTTTGCGTGCCCCCTCCGTGTGCCAAAAATAGGCCGCGGGTACAGCCGCGCCCAAAAACAAGCGCCCCAAGTCCAAGGCCCCAAGTTCGTCCAGCGGAAAAATGCCCAATAATGTGTGGGCTATAGCCTTGGGGCGTGGGGCTGGCCAAGTTCGTCCGCCGGACTCGGAATGGGACGAGACTTTGCGTGCCCCCTCCGTGTGCCAAAAATAGGCCGCGGGCACAGCCGCGCCCAAAAACGAGCGCCCGAAGTCCGGGGCCCCAAGTTCGTCCAGCGGAAAAATGCCCAAAAAAGTGTGGGCTATAGCCTTGGGGCGTGGGGCTGGCGAAGTTCGTCCGCCGGACTCGGAATGGGGCGAGACTTTGCGTGCCCCCTCCGTGTGCCAAAAATAGGCCGCGGGTACAGCCGCACCCAAAAACGAGCGCCCGAAGTCCAAGGCCCCAAGTTCGTCCAGCGGAAAAATGCCCAAAAATGTGTGGGCTATAGCCTTGGGGCGTGGGGCTGGTGAAGTTCGTCCGCCGGACTCGGAATTGGACGAGACTTTGTGTGCCCCCTCTGTGTGCAAAAAATAGGCCGCGGGCACAGCCGCGCCCAAAAACGAGCGCCCGAAGTCCGGGGCCCCAAGTTCGTCCAGCGGAAAAATGCCCAAAAAAGTGTGGGCTATAGCCTTGGGGCGTGGGGCTGGCGAAGTTCGTCCGCCGGACTCGGAATGGGGCGAGACTTTGCGTGCCCCCTCCGTGTGCCAAAAATAGGCCGCGGGCACAGCCGCGCCCAAAAACGTGCTCCCGAAGTCCGGGGCCCCAAGTTCGTCCAGCGGAAAAATGCCCAAAAATGGGTGTGCTATAGCCTTGGGGCGTGGGGCTGGCGAAGTTCGTCCGCCGGACTCGGAATGGGGCGAGACTTTGCGAACCCCCTCCGTGTGCCAAAAATAGGCCGCGGGTACAGCCGCGCCCAAAAACGAGCGCCCGAAGTCCGGGCCCCAAGTTCGTCCAGCGGAAAAAATGCCCAAAAATGGGTGTGCTATAGCCTTGGGGCGTGGGGCTGGCGAAGTTCCTCCGCCGGACTCGGAATGGGGCGAGCCTTAGCGTGCCCCCTCCGTGTGCCAAAAATAGGCCGCGGGTACAGCCGCGCCCAAAAACAAGCGCCGAAGTCCGGGGCCCCAAGTTCGTCCAGCGGAAAAATGCCCAAAAATGGGTGTGGTATAGCCTTGGGGCGTGGGGCTGGCGAAGTTCGTCCGCCGGACTCGGAATGGGACGAGACTTTGCGTGCCCCCTCCGTGTGCCAAAATTAGGCCGCGGGTACAGCCGCGCCCAAAAACGAGCGCCCGAAGTCCGGGGCCCCAAGTTCGTCCAGCGGAAAAAATGCCCAAAAATGGGTGTGCTATAGGCTTGGGGCGTGGGGCTGGCGAAGTTCGTCCGCCGGACTCGGAATGGGGCGAGACTTTGCGTGCCCCATCCGTGTGCCAAAAAATAGGCCGCGAGCACAGCCGCGCCCAAAAACGAGCGCCCGAAGTCCGGGGGCCCCAAGTTCGTCCAGCGGAAAAATGCCCAAAAATGGTGTGGGCTATAGCCTTGGGGCGTGGGGCTGGCGAAGTTCGTCCCCGGACTCGGAATGGGACGAGGACTTTGCGTGCCCCCTCCGTGTGCCAAAAATAGGCCGCGGGCACAGCCGCTCCCAAAAACGAGCGCCCGAAGTCCGGGGCCCCAAGTTCGTCCAGCGGAAAAAATGCCCAAAAAAGTGTGGGCTATAGCCTTGGGGCGTGGGGCTGGCGATGTTCGTCCGCCGGACTCGGAATGGGGCGAGACTTTGCGTGCCCCCTCCGTGTGCCAAAAATAGGCCGCGGGCACAGCCGCGCCCAAAAACGAGCGCCCGAAGTCCGGGGCCCCAAGTTCGTCCAGCGGAAAAATGCGCAAAAATGGGTGTGCTATAGCCTTGGGGCGTGGGGCTGGCGAAGTTCGTCCGCCGGACTCGGAATGGGGCGAGACTTAGCGTGCCCCCTCCGTGTGCCAAAAATAGGCCGCGGGTACAGCCGCCCCCAAAAACGAGCGCCGAAGTCCGGGGCCCCAAGTTCGTCCAGCGGAAAAATGCCCAAAAATAAGGTGTGGTATAGCCTTGGGGCGTGGGGCTGGCGAAGTTGGTCCGCCGGACTCGGAATGGGGCGAAGACTTTGCGTGCCCCCTCCCTGTGCCAAAAATAGGCCGCGGGTACAGCCGCGCCCAAAAACGAGCGCCCGAAGTCCGGGGCCCCATGTTCGTCCAGCGGAAAAAATGCCCAAAAATGGGTGTGCTATAGCCTTGGGGCGTGGGGCTGGCGAAGTTCGTCCGCCGGACTCGGAATGGGGCGAGACTTTGCGTGCCCCCTCCGTGTGCCAAAAAATAGGCCGCGGGCACAGCCGCGCCCAAAAACGAGCGCCCGAAGTCCGAGGCCCCAAGTTCGTCCAGCGGAAAAATGCCCAAAAAAGTGTGGGCTATAGCCTTGGGGCGTGGGGCTGGCGAAGTTCGTCTGCCGGACTCGGAATGGGGCGAGACTTTGCGTGCCCCCTCCGTGTGCCAAAAATAGGCCGCGGTTACAGCCGCGCCCAAAAACGAGCGCCCGAAGTCCAAGGCCCCAAGTTCGTCCAGCGGAAAAATGCCCAAAAATGTGTGGGCTATAGCCTTGGGGCGTGGGGCTGGCGAAGTTCGTCCGCCGGACTCGGAATGGGACGAGACTTTGCGTGCCCCCTCCGTGTGCCAAAAATAAGCCGCGGGCACAGCCGCGCCCAAAAACGAGCGCCCGAAGTCCAAGGCCCCAAGTTCGTCCAGCGGAAAAATGCCCAAAAATGGTTGTGCTATAGCCTTGGGGCGTGGGGCTGGCGAAGTTCGTCCGCCGGACTCGGAATGGGACGAGACTTTGCGTGCCCCCTCCGTGTGCCAAAAATAGGCCGCGGGCACAGCCGCGCCCAAAAACGAGCGCCCGAAGTCCGGGGCCCCAAGTTCGTCCAGCGGAAAAATGCCCAAAAATGGGTTGTGCTAGAGCCTTGGGGCGTGGGGCTGGCGAAGTTCGTCCGCCGGACTCGGAATGGGACGAGACTTTGCGTGCCCCCTCCGTGTGCCAAAAATAGGCCGCGGGCACAGCCGCGCCCAAAAACGAGCGCCCGAAGTCCGGGGCCCCAAGTTCGTCCAGCGGAAAAATGCCCAAAAATGGGTGTGCTAGAGCCTTGGGGCGTGGGGCTGGCGAAGTTCGTCCGCCGGACTCGGAATGGGACGAGACTTTGCGTGCCCCCTCCGTGTGCCAAAAATAGGCCGCGGGCACAGCCGCGCCCAAAAACGAGCGCCCGAAGTCCGGGGCCCCAAGTTCGTCCAGCGGAAAAATGCCCAAAAAAGTGTGGGCTATAGCCTTGGGGCGTGGGGCTGGCGAAGTTCGTCCGCCGGACTCGGAATGGGGTGAGACTTTGCGTAACCCCTCCGTGTGCCAAAAATAGGCCGCGGGTACAGCCGCGCCCAAAAACGAGCGCCCGAAGTCCAAGGCCCCAAGTTCGTCCAGCGGAAAAATGCCCAAAAATGTGTGGGCTATAGCCTTGGGACGTGGGGCTGGCGAAGTTCGTCCGCCGGACTCGGAATGGGACGAGACTTTGCGTGCCCCCTCCGTGTGCCAAAAAATAGGCCGCGGGCACAGCCGCGCCCAAAAACGAGCGCCCGAAGTCCGAGGCCCCAAGTTCGTCCAGCGGAAAAAATGCCCAAAAATGGGTTGTGGTATAGCCTTGGGGCGTGGGGCTGGCGAAGTTGGTCCGCCGGACTCGGATATGGGGCGAGACTTTGCGTGCCCCCTCCCTGTGCCAAAAATAGGCCGCGGGTACAGCCGCGCCCAAAAACGAGCGCCCGAAGTCCGGGGGCCCCAAGTTCGTCCAGCGGAAAAATGCCCAAAAATGGGTGTGCTATAGCCTTGGGGCGTGGGGTGGCGAAGTTCGTCCGCCGGACTCGGAATGGGGCGAGACTTTGCGTGCCCCCTCCGTGTGCCAAAAATAGGCCGCGGGCACAGCCGCGCCCAAAAACGAGCGCACCGAAGTCCGAGGCCCCAAGTTCGTCCAGCGGAAAAATGCCCAAAAAAGTGTGGGCTATAGCCTTGGGGCGTGGGGCTGGCGAAGTTCGTCCGCCGGACTCGGAATGGGGGCGAGACTTTGCGTGCCCCCTCCGTGTGCCAAAAATAGGCCGCGGTTACAGCCGCGCCCAAAAACGAGCGCCCGAAGTCCAAGGCCCCAAGTTCGTCCAGCGGAAAAATGCCCAAAAATGTGGTGGGCTATAGCCTTGGGGCGTGGGGCTGGCGAAGTTCGTCCGCCGGACTCGGAATGGGACGAGACTTTGCGTGCCCCCTCCGTGTGCCAAAAATAAGCCGCGGGCACAGCCGCGCCCAAAAACGAGCGCCCCGAAGTCCAAGGCCCCAAGTTCGTCCAGCGGAAAAATGCCCAAAAATGGTTGTGCTATAGCCTTGGGGCGTGGGGCTGGCGAAGTTCGTCCGCCGGACTCGGAATGGGACGAGACTTTGCGTGCCCCCTCCGTGTGCCAAAAATAGGCCGCGGGCACAGCCGCGCCCAAAAACGAGCGCCCGAAGTCCGGGGCCCCAAGTTCGTCCAGCGGAAAAATGCCCAAAAATGGGTGTGCTAGAGCCTTGGGGCGTGGGGCTGGCGAAGTTCGTCCGCCGGACTCGGAATGGGACGAGACTTTGCGTGCCCCCCTCCGTGTGCCAAAAATAGGCCGCGGGCACAGCCGCGCCCAAAAACGAGCGCCCGAAGTCCGGGGCCCCAAGTTCGTCCAGCGGAAAAATGCCCAAAAAAGTGTGGGCTATAGCCTTGGGGCGTGGGGCTGGCGAAGTTCGTCCCCCGGACTCGGAATGGGGTGAGACTTTGCGTGCCCCCTCCGTGTGCCAAAAATAGGCCGCGGGTACAGCCGCGCCCAAAAACGAGCGCCCGAAGTCCAAGGCCCCAAGTTCGTCCAGCGGAAAAATGCCCAAAAATGTGTGGGCTATAGCCTTGGGACGTGGGGCTGGCGAAGTTCGTCCGCCGGACTCGGAATGGGACGAGACTTTGCGTGCCCCCTCCGTGTGCCAAAAATAGGCCGCGGGCACAGCCGCGCCCAAAAACGAGCGCCCGAAGTCCGAGGCCCCAAGTTCGTCCAGCGGAAAAATGCCCAAAAATGGGTGGGGTATAGCCTTGGGGCGTGGGGCTGGCGAAGTTGGTCCGCCGGACTCGGAATGGGGCGAGACTTTGCGTGCCCCCTCCCTGTGCCAAAAATAGGCCGCGGGTACAGCCGCGCCCAAAAACGAGCGCCCGAAGTCCGGGGGCCCCAAGTTCGTCCAGCGGAAAAATGCCCAAAAATGGGTGTGCTATAGCCTTGGGGCGTGGGTGGTGGCGAAGTTCGTCCGCCGGACTCGGAATGGGGCGAGACTTTGCGTGCCCCCTCCGTGTGCCAAAAATAGGCCGCGGGCATAGCCGCGCCCAAAAACGAGCGCCCGAAGTGCGAGGCCCCAAGTTCGTCCAGCGGAAAAATGCCCAAAAAAGTGTGGGCTATAGCCTTGGGGCGTGGGGGCTGGCGAAGTTCGTCCGCCGGACTCGGAATGGGGCGAGACTTTGCGTGCCCCCTCCGTGTGCCAAAAATAGGCCGCGGTTACAGCCCGCGCCCAAAAACGAGCGCCCGAAGTCCAAGGCCCCAAGTTCGTCCAGCGGAAAAATGCCCAAAAATGTGTGGGCTATAGCCTTGGGGCGTGGGGCTGGCGAAGTTCGTCCGCCGGACTCGGAATGGGACGAGACTTTGCGTGCCCCCTCCGTGTGCCAAAAATAAGCCGCGGGCACAGCCGCGCCCAAAAACGAGCGCCCGAAGTCCAAGGCCCCAAGTTCGTCCAGCGGAAAAATGCCCAAAAATGGTTGTGCTATAGCCTTGGGGCGTGGGGCTGGCGAAGTTCGTCCGCCGGACTCGGAATGGGACGAGACTTTGCGTGCCCCCTCCGTGTGCCAAAAATAGGCCGCGGGCACAGCCGCGCCCAAAAACGAGCGCCCGAAGTCCGGGGGCCCCAAGTTCGTCCAGCGGAAAAATGCCCAAAAATGGGTGTGCTAGAGCCTTGGGGCGTGGGGCTGGCGAAGTTCGTCCGCCGGACTCGGAATGGGACGAGACTTTGCGTGCCCCCTCCGTGTGCCAAAAATAGGCCGCGGGCACAGCCGCGCCCAAAAACGAGCGCCCGAAGTCCGGGGCCCCCAAGTTCGTCCAGCGGAAAAATGCCCAAAAAAGTGTGGGCTATAGCCTTGGGGCGTGGGGCTGGCGAAGTTCGTCCGCCGGACTCGGAATGGGGTGAGACTTTGCGTGCCCCCTCCGTGTGCCAAAAATAGGCCGCGGGTACAGCCGCGCCCAAAAACGAGCGCCCGAAGTCCAAGGCCCCAAGTTCGTCCAGCGGAAAAATGCCCAAAAATGTGTGGGCTATAGCCTTGGGACGTGGGGCTGGCGAAGTTCGTCCGCCGGACTCGGAATGGGACGAGACTTTGCGTGCCCCCTCCGTGTGCCAAAAATAGGCCGCGGGCACAGCCGCGCCCAAAAACGAGCGCCCGAAGTCCGAGGCCCCAAGTTCGTCCAGCGGAAAAATGCCCAAAAATGGGTTGTGGTATAGCCTTGGGGCGTGGGGCTGGCGAAGTTGGTCCGCCGGACTCGGAATGGGGCGCAGACTTTGCGTGCCCCCTCCCTG
Organism: Citrus australasica; assembly: GCA_029618585.1. Classification (NCBI taxonomy): domain Eukaryota; kingdom Viridiplantae; phylum Streptophyta; class Magnoliopsida; order Sapindales; family Rutaceae; genus Citrus; species Citrus australasica. Next base: position 1,888 of record JARCIV010000253.1, on the reverse strand, counting down.
TGCCAAAAATAGGCCGCGGGTACAGCCGCGCCCAAAAACGAGCGCCCGAAGTCCGGGGCCCCAAGTTCGTCCAGCGGAAAAATGCCCAAAAATGGGTGTGCTATAGCCTTGGGGCGTGGGGTGGCGAAGTTCGTCCGCCGGACTCGGAATGGGGCGAGACTTTGCGTGCCCCCTCCGTGTGCCAAAAATAGGCCGCGGGCACAGCCGCGCCCAAAAACGAGCGCCCCGAAGTCCGAGGCCCCAAGTTCGTCCAGCGGAAAAATGCCCAAAAAAGTGTGGGCTATAGCCTTGGGGCGTGGGGCTGGCGAAGTTCGTCCGCCGGACTCGGAATGGGGCGAGACTTTGCGTGCCCCCTCCGTGTGCCAAAAATAGGCCGCGGTTACAGCCGCGCCCAAAAACGAGCGCCCGAAGTCCAAGGCCCCAAGTTCGTCCAGCGGAAAAAATGCCCAAAAATGTGTGGGCTATAGCCTTGGGGCGTGGGGCTGGCGAAGTTCGTCCGCCGGACTCGGAATGGGACGAGACTTTGCGTGCCCCCTCCGTGTGCCAAAAATAAGCCGCGGGCACAGCCGCGCCCAAAAACGAGCGCCCGAAGTCCAAGGCCCCAAGTTCGTCCAGCGGAAAAATGCCCAAAAATGGTTGTGCTATAGCCTTGGGGCGTGGGGCTGGCGAAGTTCGTCCGCCGGACTCGGAATGGGACGAGACTTTGCGTGCCCCCTCCGTGTGCCAAAAATAGGCCGCGGGCACAGCCGCGCCCAAAAACGAGCGCCCGAAGTCCGGGGCCCCAAGTTCGTCCAGCGGAAAAATGCCCAAAAATGGGTGTGCTAGAGCCTTGGGGCGTGGGGCTGGCGAAGTTCGTCCGCCGGACTCGGAATGGGACGAGACTTTGCGTGCCCCCTCCGTGTGCCAAAAATAGGCCGCGGGCACAGCCGCGCCCAAAAACGAGCGCCCGAAGTCCGGGGCCCCAAGTTCGTCCAGCGGAAAAAATGCCCAAAAAAGTGTGGGCTATAGCCTTGGGGCGTGGGGTGGCGAAGTTCGTCCGCCGGACTCGGAATGGGGTGAGACTTTGCGTGCCCCCTCCGTGTGCCAAAAATAGGCCGCGGGTACAGCCGCGCCCAAAACGAGCGCCCGAAGTCCAAGGCCCCAAGTTCGTCCAGCGGAAAAATGCCCAAAAATGTGTGGGCTATAGCCTTGGGGCGTGGGGCTGGTGAAGTTCGTCCGCCGGACTCGGAATTGGACGAGACTTTGTGTGCCCCCTCTGTGTGCAAAAAAATAGGCCGCGGCACAGCCGCGTCCAAAAACGAGCGCCCGAAGTCCAAGGCCCCAAGTTCGTCCAGCGGAAAAATGCCCAAAAATGGGTGTGCTATAGCCTTGGGGCGTGGGGCTGGCGAAGTTCGTCCGCCGGACTCGGAATGGGACGAGAGTTTGCGTGCCCCCTCCGTGTGCCAAAAATAGGCCGCGGGCACAGCCGCGCCCAAAAACGAGCGCCCGAAGTCCGGGGCCCCAAGTTCGTCCAGCGGAAAAATGCCCAAAAAAGTGTGGGCTATAGCCTTGGGGCGTGGGGCTGGCGAAGTTCGTCCGCCGGACTCGGAATGGGGCGAGACTTTGCGTGCCCCCTCCGTGTGCCAAAAGTAGGCCGCGGGCACAGGCCGCGCCCAAAAACGAGCGCCCGAAGTCCGGGCCCCAAGTTCGTTCCAGCGAAAAATGCCCAAAAATGGGTGTGCTATAGCCTTGGGGCGTGGGGCTGGCGAAGTTCGTCCGCCGGACTCGGAATGGGGCGAGACTTAGCGTGCCCCCTCCGTGTGCCAAAAATAGGCCGCGGGTACAGCCGCGCCCAAAAACGAGCGCCGAAGTCCGGGGCCCAAGTTCGTCCAGCGGAAAAATGCCCAAA
>JARCIV010000252.1:0-55875 GCA_029618585.1 Citrus australasica | reverse complement strand
AGCCTTGGGGCGTGGGGCTGGCGAGGTTCGTCCGCCGGACTCGGAATGGGCCGAGACTTTGCCCACCCCCTCCCCGCGACAAAAATAGGCCCCGGGCACGGCCGCGCCCAAAAAAGAGCAGCCGAACCCCTTGGCGCCAAGTTCGTCCTGCGGAAAAATGCCCAAAAAGGGGGTGGGCTATAGCCTTGGGGCGTGGGGCTGGCGAGGTTCGTCCGCCGGACTCGGAATGGGCCGAGACTTTGCCCACCCCCTCCCCGCGACAAAAATAGGCCCCGGGCACGGCCGCGCCCAAAAAAGAGCAGCCGAACCCCTTGGCGCCAAGTTCGTCCTGCGGAAAAATGCCCAAAAAGGGGGTGGGCTATAGCCTTGGGGCGTGGGGCTGGCGAGGTTCGTCCGCCGGACTCGGAATGGGCCGAGACTTTGCCCACCCCCTCCCCGCGACAAAAATAGGCCCCGGGCACGGCCGCGCCCAAAAAAGAGCAGCCGAACCCCTTGGCGCCAAGTTCGTCCTGCGGAAAAATGCCCAAAAAGGGGGTGGGCTATAGCCTTGGGGCGTGGGGCTGGCGAGGTTCGGTGCCCGGGGCCTATTTTTGTCGCGGGGAGGGGGTGGGCAAAGTCTCGGCCCATTCCGAGTCCGGCGGACGAACCTCGCCAGCCCCACGCCCCAAGGCTATAGCCCACCCCCTTTTTGGGCATTTTTCCGCAGGACGAACTTGGCGCCAAGGGGTTCGGCTGCTCTTTTTTGGGCGCGGCCGTGCCCGGGGCCTATTTTTGTCGCGGGGAGGGGGTGGGCAAAGTCTCGGCCCATTCCGAGTCCGGCGGATTCGAACCTCGCCAGCCCCACGCCCCAAGGCTATAGCCCACCCCCTTTTTGGGCATTTTTCCGCAGGACGAACTTGGCGCCAAGGGGTTCGGCTGCTCTTTTTTGGGCGCGGCCGTGCCCGGGGCCTATTTTTGTCGCGGGGAGGGGGTGGGCAAAGTCTCGGCCCATTCCGAGTCCGGCGGATTCACCTCGCCAGCCCCACGCCCCAAGGCTATAGCCCACCCCCTTTTTGGGCATTTTTCCGCAGGACGAACTTGGCGCCAAGGGGTTCGGCTGCTCTTTTTTGGGCGCGGCCGTGCCCGGGGCCTATTTTTGTCGCGGGGAGGGGGTGGGCAAAGTCTCGGCCCATTCCGAGTCCGGCGGATTCACCTCGCCAGCCCCACGCCCCAAGGCTATAGCCCACCCCCTTTTTGGGCATTTTTCCGCAGGACGAACTTGGCGCCAAGGGGTTCGGCTGCTCTTTTTTGGGCGCGGCCGTGCCCGGGGCCTATTTTTGTCGCGGGGAGGGGGTGGGCAAAGTCTCGGCCCATTCCGAGTCCGGCGGACGAACCTCGCCAGCCCCACGCCCCAAGGCTATAGCCCACCCCCTTTTTGGGCATTTTTCCGCAGGACGAACTTGGCGCCAAGGGGTTCGGCTGCTCTTTTTTGGGCGCGGCCGTGCCCGGGGCCTATTTTTGTCGCGGGGAGGGGGTGGGCAAAGTCTCGGCCCATTCCGAGTCCGGCGGACGAACCTCGCCAGCCCCACGCCCCAAGGCTATAGCCCACCCCCTTTTTGGGCATTTTTCCGCAGGACGAACTTGGCGCCAAGGGGTTCGGCTGCTCTTTTTTGGGCGCGGCCGTGCCCGGGGCCTATTTTTGTCGCGGGGAGGGGGTGGGCAAAGTCTCGGCCCATTCCGAGTCCGGCGGATTCACCTCGCCAGCCCCACGCCCCAAGGCTATAGCCCACCCCCTTTTTGGGCATTTTTCCGCAGGACGAACTTGGCGCCAAGGGGTTCGGCTGCTCTTTTTTGGGCGCGGCCGTGCCCGGGGCCTATTTTTGTCGCGGGGAGGGGGTGGGCAAAGTCTCGGCCCATTCCGAGTCCGGCGGACGAACCTCGCCAGCCCCACGCCCCAAGGCTATAGCCCACCCCCTTTTTGGGCATTTTTCCGCAGGACGAACTTGGCGCCAAGGGGTTCGGCTGCTCTTTTTTGGGCGCGGCCGTGCCCGGGGCCTATTTTTGTCGCGGGGAGGGGGTGGGCAAAGTCTCGGCCCATTCCGAGTCCGGCGGATTCACCTCGCCAGCCCCACGCCCCAAGGCTATAGCCCACCCCCTTTTTGGGCATTTTTCCGCAGGACGAACTTGGCGCCAAGGGGTTCGGCTGCTCTTTTTTGGGCGCGGCCGTGCCCGGGGCCTATTTTTGTCGCGGGGAGGGGGTGGGCAAAGTCTCGGCCCATTCCGAGTCCGGCGGACGAACCTCGCCAGCCCCACGCCCCAAGGCTATAGCCCACCCCCTTTTTGGGCATTTTTCCGCAGGACGAACTTGGCGCCAAGGGGTTCGGCTGCTCTTTTTTGGGCGCGGCCGTGCCCGGGGCCTATTTTTGTCGCGGGGAGGGGGTGGGCAAAGTCTCGGCCCATTCCGAGTCCGGCGGATTCACCTCGCCAGCCCCACGCCCCAAGGCTATAGCCCACCCCCTTTTTGGGCATTTTTCCGCAGGACGAACTTGGCGCCAAGGGGTTCGGCTGCTCTTTTTTGGGCGCGGCCGTGCCCGGGGCCTATTTTTGTCGCGGGGAGGGGGTGGGCAAAGTCTCGGCCCATTCCGAGTCCGGCGGATTCACCTCGCCAGCCCCACGCCCCAAGGCTATAGCCCACCCCCTTTTTGGGCATTTTTCCGCAGGACGAACTTGGCGCCAAGGGGTTCGGCTGCTCTTTTTTGGGCGCGGCCGTGCCCGGGGCCTATTTTTGTCGCGGGGAGGGGGTGGGCAAAGTCTCGGCCCATTCCGAGTCCGGCGGACGAACCTCGCCAGCCCCACGCCCCAAGGCTATAGCCCACCCCCTTTTTGGGCATTTTTCCGCAGGACGAACTTGGCGCCAAGGGGTTCGGCTGCTCTTTTTTGGGCGCGGCCGTGCCCGGGGCCTATTTTTGTCGCGGGGAGGGGGTGGGCAAAGTCTCGGCCCATTCCGAGTCCGGCGGACGAACCTCGCCAGCCCCACGCCCCAAGGCTATAGCCCACCCCCTTTTTGGGCATTTTTCCGCAGGACGAACTTGGCGCCAAGGGGTTCGGCTGCTCTTTTTTGGGCGCGGCCGTGCCCGGGGCCTATTTTTGTCGCGGGGAGGGGGTGGGCAAAGTCTCGGCCCATTCCGAGTCCGGCGGATTCACCTCGCCAGCCCCACGCCCCAAGGCTATAGCCCACCCCCTTTTTGGGCATTTTTCCGCAGGACGAACTTGGCGCCAAGGGGTTCGGCTGCTCTTTTTTGGGCGCGGCCGTGCCCGGGGCCTATTTTTGTCGCGGGGAGGGGGTGGGCAAAGTCTCGGCCCATTCCGAGTCCGGCGGATTCACCTCGCCAGCCCCACGCCCCAAGGCTATAGCCCACCCCCTTTTTGGGCATTTTTCCGCAGGACGAACTTGGCGCCAAGGGGTTCGGCTGCTCTTTTTTGGGCGCGGCCGTGCCCGGGGCCTATTTTTGTCGCGGGGAGGGGGTGGGCAAAGTCTCGGCCCATTCCGAGTCCGGCGGACGAACCTCGCCAGCCCCACGCCCCAAGGCTATAGCCCACCCCCTTTTTGGGCATTTTTCCGCAGGACGAACTTGGCGCCAAGGGGTTCGGCTGCTCTTTTTTGGGCGCGGCCGTGCCCGGGGCCTATTTTTGTCGCGGGGAGGGGGTGGGCAAAGTCTCGGCCCATTCCGAGTCCGGCGGACGAACCTCGCCAGCCCCACGCCCCAAGGCTATAGCCCACCCCCTTTTTGGGCATTTTTCCGCAGGACGAACTTGGCGCCAAGGGGTTCGGCTGCTCTTTTTTGGGCGCGGCCGTGCCCGGGGCCTATTTTTGTCGCGGGGAGGGGGTGGGCAAAGTCTCGGCCCATTCCGAGTCCGGCGGATTCACCTCGCCAGCCCCACGCCCCAAGGCTATAGCCCACCCCCTTTTTGGGCATTTTTCCGCAGGACGAACTTGGCGCCAAGGGGTTCGGCTGCTCTTTTTTGGGCGCGGCCGTGCCCGGGGCCTATTTTTGTCGCGGGGAGGGGGTGGGCAAAGTCTCGGCCCATTCCGAGTCCGGCGGATTCACCTCGCCAGCCCCACGCCCCAAGGCTATAGCCCACCCCCTTTTTGGGCATTTTTCCGCAGGACGAACTTGGCGCCAAGGGGTTCGGCTGCTCTTTTTTGGGCGCGGCCGTGCCCGGGGCCTATTTTTGTCGCGGGGAGGGGGTGGGCAAAGTCTCGGCCCATTCCGAGTCCGGCGGATTCACCTCGCCAGCCCCACGCCCCAAGGCTATAGCCCACCCCCTTTTTGGGCATTTTTCCGCAGGACGAACTTGGCGCCAAGGGGTTCGGCTGCTCTTTTTTGGGCGCGGCCGTGCCCGGGGCCTATTTTTGTCGCGGGGAGGGGGTGGGCAAAGTCTCGGCCCATTCCGAGTCCGGCGGATTCACCTCGCCAGCCCCACGCCCCAAGGCTATAGCCCACCCCCTTTTTGGGCATTTTTCCGCAGGACGAACTTGGCGCCAAGGGGTTCGGCTGCTCTTTTTTGGGCGCGGCCGTGCCCGGGGCCTATTTTTGTCGCGGGGAGGGGGTGGGCAAAGTCTCGGCCCATTCCGAGTCCGGCGGACGAACCTCGCCAGCCCCACGCCCCAAGGCTATAGCCCACCCCCTTTTTGGGCATTTTTCCGCAGGACGAACTTGGCGCCAAGGGGTTCGGCTGCTCTTTTTTGGGCGCGGCCGTGCCCGGGGCCTATTTTTGTCGCGGGGAGGGGGTGGGCAAAGTCTCGGCCCATTCCGAGTCCGGCGGATTCACCTCGCCAGCCCCACGCCCCAAGGCTATAGCCCACCCCCTTTTTGGGCATTTTTCCGCAGGACGAACTTGGCGCCAAGGGGTTCGGCTGCTCTTTTTTGGGCGCGGCCGTGCCCGGGGCCTATTTTTGTCGCGGGGAGGGGGTGGGCAAAGTCTCGGCCCATTCCGAGTCCGGCGGATTCAACCTCGCCAGCCCCACGCCCCAAGGCTATAGCCCACCCCCTTTTTGGGCATTTTTCCGCAGGACGAACTTGGCGCCAAGGGGTTCGGCTGCTCTTTTTTGGGCGCGGCCGTGCCCGGGGCCTATTTTTGTCGCGGGGAGGGGGTGGGCAAAGTCTCGGCCCATTCCGAGTCCGGCGGACGAACCTCGCCAGCCCCACGCCCCAAGGCTATAGCCCACCCCCTTTTTGGGCATTTTTCCGCAGGACGAACTTGGCGCCAAGGGGTTCGGCTGCTCTTTTTTGGGCGCGGCCGTGCCCGGGGCCTATTTTTGTCGCGGGGAGGGGGTGGGCAAAGTCTCGGCCCATTCCGAGTCCGGCGGATTCACCTCGCCAGCCCCACGCCCCAAGGCTATAGCCCACCCCCTTTTTGGGCATTTTTCCGCAGGACGAACTTGGCGCCAAGGGGTTCGGCTGCTCTTTTTTGGGCGCGGCCGTGCCCGGGGCCTATTTTTGTCGCGGGGAGGGGGTGGGCAAAGTCTCGGCCCATTCCGAGTCCGGCGGATTCACCTCGCCAGCCCCACGCCCCAAGGCTATAGCCCACCCCCTTTTTGGGCATTTTTCCGCAGGACGAACTTGGCGCCAAGGGGTTCGGCTGCTCTTTTTTGGGCGCGGCCGTGCCCGGGGCCTATTTTTGTCGCGGGGAGGGGGTGGGCAAAGTCTCGGCCCATTCCGAGTCCGGCGGACGAACCTCGCCAGCCCCACGCCCCAAGGCTATAGCCCACCCCCTTTTTGGGCATTTTTCCGCAGGACGAACTTGGCGCCAAGGGGTTCGGCTGCTCTTTTTTGGGCGCGGCCGTGCCCGGGGCCTATTTTTGTCGCGGGGAGGGGGTGGGCAAAGTCTCGGCCCATTCCGAGTCCGGCGGACGAACCTCGCCAGCCCCACGCCCCAAGGCTATAGCCCACCCCCTTTTTGGGCATTTTTCCGCAGGACGAACTTGGCGCCAAGGGGTTCGGCTGCTCTTTTTTGGGCGCGGCCGTGCCCGGGGCCTATTTTTGTCGCGGGGAGGGGGTGGGCAAAGTCTCGGCCCATTCCGAGTCCGGCGGATTCACCTCGCCAGCCCCACGCCCCAAGGCTATAGCCCACCCCCTTTTTGGGCATTTTTCCGCAGGACGAACTTGGCGCCAAGGGGTTCGGCTGCTCTTTTTTGGGCGCGGCCGTGCCCGGGGCCTATTTTTGTCGCGGGGAGGGGGTGGGCAAAGTCTCGGCCCATTCCGAGTCCGGCGGATTCACCTCGCCAGCCCCACGCCCCAAGGCTATAGCCCACCCCCTTTTTGGGCATTTTTCCGCAGGACGAACTTGGCGCCAAGGGGTTCGGCTGCTCTTTTTTGGGCGCGGCCGTGCCCGGGGCCTATTTTTGTCGCGGGGAGGGGGTGGGCAAAGTCTCGGCCCATTCCGAGTCCGGCGGACGAACCTCGCCAGCCCCACGCCCCAAGGCTATAGCCCACCCCCTTTTTGGGCATTTTTCCGCAGGACGAACTTGGCGCCAAGGGGTTCGGCTGCTCTTTTTTGGGCGCGGCCGTGCCCGGGGCCTATTTTTGTCGCGGGGAGGGGGTGGGCAAAGTCTCGGCCCATTCCGAGTCCGGCGGATTCACCTCGCCAGCCCCACGCCCCAAGGCTATAGCCCACCCCCTTTTTGGGCATTTTTCCGCAGGACGAACTTGGCGCCAAGGGGTTCGGCTGCTCTTTTTTGGGCGCGGCCGTGCCCGGGGCCTATTTTTGTCGCGGGGAGGGGGTGGGCAAAGTCTCGGCCCATTCCGAGTCCGGCGGACGAACCTCGCCAGCCCCACGCCCCAAGGCTATAGCCCACCCCCTTTTTGGGCATTTTTCCGCAGGACGAACTTGGCGCCAAGGGGTTCGGCTGCTCTTTTTTGGGCGCGGCCGTGCCCGGGGCCTATTTTTGTCGCGGGGAGGGGGTGGGCAAAGTCTCGGCCCATTCCGAGTCCGGCGGACGAACCTCGCCAGCCCCACGCCCCAAGGCTATAGCCCACCCCCTTTTTGGGCATTTTTCCGCAGGACGAACTTGGCGCCAAGGGGTTCGGCTGCTCTTTTTTGGGCGCGGCCGTGCCCGGGGCCTATTTTTGTCGCGGGGAGGGGGTGGGCAAAGTCTCGGCCCATTCCGAGTCCGGCGGATTCACCTCGCCAGCCCCACGCCCCAAGGCTATAGCCCACCCCCTTTTTGGGCATTTTTCCGCAGGACGAACTTGGCGCCAAGGGGTTCGGCTGCTCTTTTTTGGGCGCGGCCGTGCCCGGGGCCTATTTTTGTCGCGGGGAGGGGGTGGGCAAAGTCTCGGCCCATTCCGAGTCCGGCGGACGAACCTCGCCAGCCCCACGCCCCAAGGCTATAGCCCACCCCCTTTTTGGGCATTTTTCCGCAGGACGAACTTGGCGCCAAGGGGTTCGGCTGCTCTTTTTTGGGCGCGGCCGTGCCCGGGGCCTATTTTTGTCGCGGGGAGGGGGTGGGCAAAGTCTCGGCCCATTCCGAGTCCGGCGGATTCACCTCGCCAGCCCCACGCCCCAAGGCTATAGCCCACCCCCTTTTTGGGCATTTTTCCGCAGGACGAACTTGGCGCCAAGGGGTTCGGCTGCTCTTTTTTGGGCGCGGCCGTGCCCGGGGCCTATTTTTGTCGCGGGGAGGGGGTGGGCAAAGTCTCGGCCCATTCCGAGTCCGGCGGACGAACCTCGCCAGCCCCACGCCCCAAGGCTATAGCCCACCCCCTTTTTGGGCATTTTTCCGCAGGACGAACTTGGCGCCAAGGGGTTCGGCTGCTCTTTTTTGGGCGCGGCCGTGCCCGGGGCCTATTTTTGTCGCGGGGAGGGGGTGGGCAAAGTCTCGGCCCATTCCGAGTCCGGCGGATTCACCTCGCCAGCCCCACGCCCCAAGGCTATAGCCCACCCCCTTTTTGGGCATTTTTCCGCAGGACGAACTTGGCGCCAAGGGGTTCGGCTGCTCTTTTTTGGGCGCGGCCGTGCCCGGGGCCTATTTTTGTCGCGGGGAGGGGGTGGGCAAAGTCTCGGCCCATTCCGAGTCCGGCGGATTCACCTCGCCAGCCCCACGCCCCAAGGCTATAGCCCACCCCCTTTTTGGGCATTTTTCCGCAGGACGAACTTGGCGCCAAGGGGTTCGGCTGCTCTTTTTTGGGCGCGGCCGTGCCCGGGGCCTATTTTTGTCGCGGGGAGGGGGTGGGCAAAGTCTCGGCCCATTCCGAGTCCGGCGGACGAACCTCGCCAGCCCCACGCCCCAAGGCTATAGCCCACCCCCTTTTTGGGCATTTTTCCGCAGGACGAACTTGGCGCCAAGGGGTTCGGCTGCTCTTTTTTGGGCGCGGCCGTGCCCGGGGCCTATTTTTGTCGCGGGGAGGGGGTGGGCAAAGTCTCGGCCCATTCCGAGTCCGGCGGACGAACCTCGCCAGCCCCACGCCCCAAGGCTATAGCCCACCCCCTTTTTGGGCATTTTTCCGCAGGACGAACTTGGCGCCAAGGGGTTCGGCTGCTCTTTTTTGGGCGCGGCCGTGCCCGGGGCCTATTTTTGTCGCGGGGAGGGGGTGGGCAAAGTCTCGGCCCATTCCGAGTCCGGCGGATTCACCTCGCCAGCCCCACGCCCCAAGGCTATAGCCCACCCCCTTTTTGGGCATTTTTCCGCAGGACGAACTTGGCGCCAAGGGGTTCGGCTGCTCTTTTTTGGGCGCGGCCGTGCCCGGGGCCTATTTTTGTCGCGGGGAGGGGGTGGGCAAAGTCTCGGCCCATTCCGAGTCCGGCGGACGAACCTCGCCAGCCCCACGCCCCAAGGCTATAGCCCACCCCCTTTTTGGGCATTTTTCCGCAGGACGAACTTGGCGCCAAGGGGTTCGGCTGCTCTTTTTTGGGCGCGGCCGTGCCCGGGGCCTATTTTTGTCGCGGGGAGGGGGTGGGCAAAGTCTCGGCCCATTCCGAGTCCGGCGGACGAACCTCGCCAGCCCCACGCCCCAAGGCTATAGCCCACCCCCTTTTTGGGCATTTTTCCGCAGGACGAACTTGGCGCCAAGGGGTTCGGCTGCTCTTTTTTGGGCGCGGCCGTGCCCGGGGCCTATTTTTGTCGCGGGGAGGGGGTGGGCAAAGTCTCGGCCCATTCCGAGTCCGGCGGACGAACCTCGCCAGCCCCACGCCCCAAGGCTATAGCCCACCCCCTTTTTGGGCATTTTTCCGCAGGACGAACTTGGCGCCAAGGGGTTCGGCTGCTCTTTTTTGGGCGCGGCCGTGCCCGGGGCCTATTTTTGTCGCGGGGAGGGGGTGGGCAAAGTCTCGGCCCATTCCGAGTCCGGCGGACGAACCTCGCCAGCCCCACGCCCCAAGGCTATAGCCCACCCCCTTTTTGGGCATTTTTCCGCAGGACGAACTTGGCGCCAAGGGGTTCGGCTGCTCTTTTTTGGGCGCGGCCGTGCCCGGGGCCTATTTTTGTCGCGGGGAGGGGGTGGGCAAAGTCTCGGCCCATTCCGAGTCCGGCGGATTCACCTCGCCAGCCCCACGCCCCAAGGCTATAGCCCACCCCCTTTTTGGGCATTTTTCCGCAGGACGAACTTGGCGCCAAGGGGTTCGGCTGCTCTTTTTTGGGCGCGGCCGTGCCCGGGGCCTATTTTTGTCGCGGGGAGGGGGTGGGCAAAGTCTCGGCCCATTCCGAGTCCGGCGGATTCACCTCGCCAGCCCCACGCCCCAAGGCTATAGCCCACCCCCTTTTTGGGCATTTTTCCGCAGGACGAACTTGGCGCCAAGGGGTTCGGCTGCTCTTTTTTGGGCGCGGCCGTGCCCGGGGCCTATTTTTGTCGCGGGGAGGGGGTGGGCAAAGTCTCGGCCCATTCCGAGTCCGGCGGACGAACCTCGCCAGCCCCACGCCCCAAGGCTATAGCCCACCCCCTTTTTGGGCATTTTTCCGCAGGACGAACTTGGCGCCAAGGGGTTCGGCTGCTCTTTTTTGGGCGCGGCCGTGCCCGGGGCCTATTTTTGTCGCGGGGAGGGGGTGGGCAAAGTCTCGGCCCATTCCGAGTCCGGCGGACGAACCTCGCCAGCCCCACGCCCCAAGGCTATAGCCCACCCCCTTTTTGGGCATTTTTCCGCAGGACGAACTTGGCGCCAAGGGGTTCGGCTGCTCTTTTTTGGGCGCGGCCGTGCCCGGGGCCTATTTTTGTCGCGGGGAGGGGGTGGGCAAAGTCTCGGCCCATTCCGAGTCCGGCGGATTCACCTCGCCAGCCCCACGCCCCAAGGCTATAGCCCACCCCCTTTTTGGGCATTTTTCCGCAGGACGAACTTGGCGCCAAGGGGTTCGGCTGCTCTTTTTTGGGCGCGGCCGTGCCCGGGGCCTATTTTTGTCGCGGGGAGGGGGTGGGCAAAGTCTCGGCCCATTCCGAGTCCGGCGGACGAACCTCGCCAGCCCCACGCCCCAAGGCTATAGCCCACCCCCTTTTTGGGCATTTTTCCGCAGGACGAACTTGGCGCCAAGGGGTTCGGCTGCTCTTTTTTGGGCGCGGCCGTGCCCGGGGCCTATTTTTGTCGCGGGGAGGGGGTGGGCAAAGTCTCGGCCCATTCCGAGTCCGGCGGATTCACCTCGCCAGCCCCACGCCCCAAGGCTATAGCCCACCCCCTTTTTGGGCATTTTTCCGCAGGACGAACTTGGCGCCAAGGGGTTCGGCTGCTCTTTTTTGGGCGCGGCCGTGCCCGGGGCCTATTTTTGTCGCGGGGAGGGGGTGGGCAAAGTCTCGGCCCATTCCGAGTCCGGCGGATTCACCTCGCCAGCCCCACGCCCCAAGGCTATAGCCCACCCCCTTTTTGGGCATTTTTCCGCAGGACGAACTTGGCGCCAAGGGGTTCGGCTGCTCTTTTTTGGGCGCGGCCGTGCCCGGGGCCTATTTTTGTCGCGGGGAGGGGGTGGGCAAAGTCTCGGCCCATTCCGAGTCCGGCGGACGAACCTCGCCAGCCCCACGCCCCAAGGCTATAGCCCACCCCCTTTTTGGGCATTTTTCCGCAGGACGAACTTGGCGCCAAGGGGTTCGGCTGCTCTTTTTTGGGCGCGGCCGTGCCCGGGGCCTATTTTTGTCGCGGGGAGGGGGTGGGCAAAGTCTCGGCCCATTCCGAGTCCGGCGGATTCACCTCGCCAGCCCCACGCCCCAAGGCTATAGCCCACCCCCTTTTTGGGCATTTTTCCGCAGGACGAACTTGGCGCCAAGGGGTTCGGCTGCTCTTTTTTGGGCGCGGCCGTGCCCGGGGCCTATTTTTGTCGCGGGGAGGGGGTGGGCAAAGTCTCGGCCCATTCCGAGTCCGGCGGATTCACCTCGCCAGCCCCACGCCCCAAGGCTATAGCCCACCCCCTTTTTGGGCATTTTTCCGCAGGACGAACTTGGCGCCAAGGGGTTCGGCTGCTCTTTTTTGGGCGCGGCCGTGCCCGGGGCCTATTTTTGTCGCGGGGAGGGGGTGGGCAAAGTCTCGGCCCATTCCGAGTCCGGCGGACGAACCTCGCCAGCCCCACGCCCCAAGGCTATAGCCCACCCCCTTTTTGGGCATTTTTCCGCAGGACGAACTTGGCGCCAAGGGGTTCGGCTGCTCTTTTTTGGGCGCGGCCGTGCCCGGGGCCTATTTTTGTCGCGGGGAGGGGGTGGGCAAAGTCTCGGCCCATTCCGAGTCCGGCGGACGAACCTCGCCAGCCCCACGCCCCAAGGCTATAGCCCACCCCCTTTTTGGGCATTTTTCCGCAGGACGAACTTGGCGCCAAGGGGTTCGGCTGCTCTTTTTTGGGCGCGGCCGTGCCCGGGGCCTATTTTTGTCGCGGGGAGGGGGTGGGCAAAGTCTCGGCCCATTCCGAGTCCGGCGGATTCACCTCGCCAGCCCCACGCCCCAAGGCTATAGCCCACCCCCTTTTTGGGCATTTTTCCGCAGGACGAACTTGGCGCCAAGGGGTTCGGCTGCTCTTTTTTGGGCGCGGCCGTGCCCGGGGCCTATTTTTGTCGCGGGGAGGGGGTGGGCAAAGTCTCGGCCCATTCCGAGTCCGGCGGACGAACCTCGCCAGCCCCACGCCCCAAGGCTATAGCCCACCCCCTTTTTGGGCATTTTTCCGCAGGACGAACTTGGCGCCAAGGGGTTCGGCTGCTCTTTTTTGGGCGCGGCCGTGCCCGGGGCCTATTTTTGTCGCGGGGAGGGGGTGGGCAAAGTCTCGGCCCATTCCGAGTCCGGCGGATTCACCTCGCCAGCCCCACGCCCCAAGGCTATAGCCCACCCCCTTTTTGGGCATTTTTCCGCAGGACGAACTTGGCGCCAAGGGGTTCGGCTGCTCTTTTTTGGGCGCGGCCGTGCCCGGGGCCTATTTTTGTCGCGGGGAGGGGGTGGGCAAAGTCTCGGCCCATTCCGAGTCCGGCGGATTCACCTCGCCAGCCCCACGCCCCAAGGCTATAGCCCACCCCCTTTTTGGGCATTTTTCCGCAGGACGAACTTGGCGCCAAGGGGTTCGGCTGCTCTTTTTTGGGCGCGGCCGTGCCCGGGGCCTATTTTTGTCGCGGGGAGGGGGTGGGCAAAGTCTCGGCCCATTCCGAGTCCGGCGGATTCACCTCGCCAGCCCCACGCCCCAAGGCTATAGCCCACCCCCTTTTTGGGCATTTTTCCGCAGGACGAACTTGGCGCCAAGGGGTTCGGCTGCTCTTTTTTGGGCGCGGCCGTGCCCGGGGCCTATTTTTGTCGCGGGGAGGGGGTGGGCAAAGTCTCGGCCCATTCCGAGTCCGGCGGATTCACCTCGCCAGCCCCACGCCCCAAGGCTATAGCCCACCCCCTTTTTGGGCATTTTTCCGCAGGACGAACTTGGCGCCAAGGGGTTCGGCTGCTCTTTTTTGGGCGCGGCCGTGCCCGGGGCCTATTTTTGTCGCGGGGAGGGGGTGGGCAAAGTCTCGGCCCATTCCGAGTCCGGCGGATTCACCTCGCCAGCCCCACGCCCCAAGGCTATAGCCCACCCCCTTTTTGGGCATTTTTCCGCAGGACGAACTTGGCGCCAAGGGGTTCGGCTGCTCTTTTTTGGGCGCGGCCGTGCCCGGGGCCTATTTTTGTCGCGGGGAGGGGGTGGGCAAAGTCTCGGCCCATTCCGAGTCCGGCGGACGAACCTCGCCAGCCCCACGCCCCAAGGCTATAGCCCACCCCCTTTTTGGGCATTTTTCCGCAGGACGAACTTGGCGCCAAGGGGTTCGGCTGCTCTTTTTTGGGCGCGGCCGTGCCCGGGGCCTATTTTTGTCGCGGGGAGGGGGTGGGCAAAGTCTCGGCCCATTCCGAGTCCGGCGGACGAACCTCGCCAGCCCCACGCCCCAAGGCTATAGCCCACCCCCTTTTTGGGCATTTTTCCGCAGGACGAACTTGGCGCCAAGGGGTTCGGCTGCTCTTTTTTGGGCGCGGCCGTGCCCGGGGCCTATTTTTGTCGCGGGGAGGGGGTGGGCAAAGTCTCGGCCCATTCCGAGTCCGGCGGATTCACCTCGCCAGCCCCACGCCCCAAGGCTATAGCCCACCCCCTTTTTGGGCATTTTTCCGCAGGACGAACTTGGCGCCAAGGGGTTCGGCTGCTCTTTTTTGGGCGCGGCCGTGCCCGGGGCCTATTTTTGTCGCGGGGAGGGGGTGGGCAAAGTCTCGGCCCATTCCGAGTCCGGCGGACGAACCTCGCCAGCCCCACGCCCCAAGGCTATAGCCCACCCCCTTTTTGGGCATTTTTCCGCAGGACGAACTTGGCGCCAAGGGGTTCGGCTGCTCTTTTTTGGGCGCGGCCGTGCCCGGGGCCTATTTTTGTCGCGGGGAGGGGGTGGGCAAAGTCTCGGCCCATTCCGAGTCCGGCGGATTCACCTCGCCAGCCCCACGCCCCAAGGCTATAGCCCACCCCCTTTTTGGGCATTTTTCCGCAGGACGAACTTGGCGCCAAGGGGTTCGGCTGCTCTTTTTTGGGCGCGGCCGTGCCCGGGGCCTATTTTTGTCGCGGGGAGGGGGTGGGCAAAGTCTCGGCCCATTCCGAGTCCGGCGGACGAACCTCGCCAGCCCCACGCCCCAAGGCTATAGCCCACCCCCTTTTTGGGCATTTTTCCGCAGGACGAACTTGGCGCCAAGGGGTTCGGCTGCTCTTTTTTGGGCGCGGCCGTGCCCGGGGCCTATTTTTGTCGCGGGGAGGGGGTGGGCAAAGTCTCGGCCCATTCCGAGTCCGGCGGACGAACCTCGCCAGCCCCACGCCCCAAGGCTATAGCCCACCCCCTTTTTGGGCATTTTTCCGCAGGACGAACTTGGCGCCAAGGGGTTCGGCTGCTCTTTTTTGGGCGCGGCCGTGCCCGGGGCCTATTTTTGTCGCGGGGAGGGGGTGGGCAAAGTCTCGGCCCATTCCGAGTCCGGCGGACGAACCTCGCCAGCCCCACGCCCCAAGGCTATAGCCCACCCCCTTTTTGGGCATTTTTCCGCAGGACGAACTTGGCGCCAAGGGGTTCGGCTGCTCTTTTTTGGGCGCGGCCGTGCCCGGGGCCTATTTTTGTCGCGGGGAGGGGGTGGGCAAAGTCTCGGCCCATTCCGAGTCCGGCGGATTCACCTCGCCAGCCCCACGCCCCAAGGCTATAGCCCACCCCCTTTTTGGGCATTTTTCCGCAGGACGAACTTGGCGCCAAGGGGTTCGGCTGCTCTTTTTTGGGCGCGGCCGTGCCCGGGGCCTATTTTTGTCGCGGGGAGGGGGTGGGCAAAGTCTCGGCCCATTCCGAGTCCGGCGGATTCACCTCGCCAGCCCCACGCCCCAAGGCTATAGCCCACCCCCTTTTTGGGCATTTTTCCGCAGGACGAACTTGGCGCCAAGGGGTTCGGCTGCTCTTTTTTGGGCGCGGCCGTGCCCGGGGCCTATTTTTGTCGCGGGGAGGGGGTGGGCAAAGTCTCGGCCCATTCCGAGTCCGGCGGATTCACCTCGCCAGCCCCACGCCCCAAGGCTATAGCCCACCCCCTTTTTGGGCATTTTTCCGCAGGACGAACTTGGCGCCAAGGGGTTCGGCTGCTCTTTTTTGGGCGCGGCCGTGCCCGGGGCCTATTTTTGTCGCGGGGAGGGGGTGGGCAAAGTCTCGGCCCATTCCGAGTCCGGCGGATTCACCTCGCCAGCCCCACGCCCCAAGGCTATAGCCCACCCCCTTTTTGGGCATTTTTCCGCAGGACGAACTTGGCGCCAAGGGGTTCGGCTGCTCTTTTTTGGGCGCGGCCGTGCCCGGGGCCTATTTTTGTCGCGGGGAGGGGGTGGGCAAAGTCTCGGCCCATTCCGAGTCCGGCGGATTCACCTCGCCAGCCCCACGCCCCAAGGCTATAGCCCACCCCCTTTTTGGGCATTTTTCCGCAGGACGAACTTGGCGCCAAGGGGTTCGGCTGCTCTTTTTTGGGCGCGGCCGTGCCCGGGGCCTATTTTTGTCGCGGGGAGGGGGTGGGCAAAGTCTCGGCCCATTCCGAGTCCGGCGGACGAACCTCGCCAGCCCCACGCCCCAAGGCTATAGCCCACCCCCTTTTTGGGCATTTTTCCGCAGGACGAACTTGGCGCCAAGGGGTTCGGCTGCTCTTTTTTGGGCGCGGCCGTGCCCGGGGCCTATTTTTGTCGCGGGGAGGGGGTGGGCAAAGTCTCGGCCCATTCCGAGTCCGGCGGATTCACCTCGCCAGCCCCACGCCCCAAGGCTATAGCCCACCCCCTTTTTGGGCATTTTTCCGCAGGACGAACTTGGCGCCAAGGGGTTCGGCTGCTCTTTTTTGGGCGCGGCCGTGCCCGGGGCCTATTTTTGTCGCGGGGAGGGGGTGGGCAAAGTCTCGGCCCATTCCGAGTCCGGCGGATTCACCTCGCCAGCCCCACGCCCCAAGGCTATAGCCCACCCCCTTTTTGGGCATTTTTCCGCAGGACGAACTTGGCGCCAAGGGGTTCGGCTGCTCTTTTTTGGGCGCGGCCGTGCCCGGGGCCTATTTTTGTCGCGGGGAGGGGGTGGGCAAAGTCTCGGCCCATTCCGAGTCCGGCGGACGAACCTCGCCAGCCCCACGCCCCAAGGCTATAGCCCACCCCCTTTTTGGGCATTTTTCCGCAGGACGAACTTGGCGCCAAGGGGTTCGGCTGCTCTTTTTTGGGCGCGGCCGTGCCCGGGGCCTATTTTTGTCGCGGGGAGGGGGTGGGCAAAGTCTCGGCCCATTCCGAGTCCGGCGGATTCACCTCGCCAGCCCCACGCCCCAAGGCTATAGCCCACCCCCTTTTTGGGCATTTTTCCGCAGGACGAACTTGGCGCCAAGGGGTTCGGCTGCTCTTTTTTGGGCGCGGCCGTGCCCGGGGCCTATTTTTGTCGCGGGGAGGGGGTGGGCAAAGTCTCGGCCCATTCCGAGTCCGGCGGACGAACCTCGCCAGCCCCACGCCCCAAGGCTATAGCCCACCCCCTTTTTGGGCATTTTTCCGCAGGACGAACTTGGCGCCAAGGGGTTCGGCTGCTCTTTTTTGGGCGCGGCCGTGCCCGGGGCCTATTTTTGTCGCGGGGAGGGGGTGGGCAAAGTCTCGGCCCATTCCGAGTCCGGCGGATTCACCTCGCCAGCCCCACGCCCCAAGGCTATAGCCCACCCCCTTTTTGGGCATTTTTCCGCAGGACGAACTTGGCGCCAAGGGGTTCGGCTGCTCTTTTTTGGGCGCGGCCGTGCCCGGGGCCTATTTTTGTCGCGGGGAGGGGGTGGGCAAAGTCTCGGCCCATTCCGAGTCCGGCGGATTCACCTCGCCAGCCCCACGCCCCAAGGCTATAGCCCACCCCCTTTTTGGGCATTTTTCCGCAGGACGAACTTGGCGCCAAGGGGTTCGGCTGCTCTTTTTTGGGCGCGGCCGTGCCCGGGGCCTATTTTTGTCGCGGGGAGGGGGTGGGCAAAGTCTCGGCCCATTCCGAGTCCGGCGGACGAACCTCGCCAGCCCCACGCCCCAAGGCTATAGCCCACCCCCTTTTTGGGCATTTTTCCGCAGGACGAACTTGGCGCCAAGGGGTTCGGCTGCTCTTTTTTGGGCGCGGCCGTGCCCGGGGCCTATTTTTGTCGCGGGGAGGGGGTGGGCAAAGTCTCGGCCCATTCCGAGTCCGGCGGACGAACCTCGCCAGCCCCACGCCCCAAGGCTATAGCCCACCCCCTTTTTGGGCATTTTTCCGCAGGACGAACTTGGCGCCAAGGGGTTCGGCTGCTCTTTTTTGGGCGCGGCCGTGCCCGGGGCCTATTTTTGTCGCGGGGAGGGGGTGGGCAAAGTCTCGGCCCATTCCGAGTCCGGCGGATTCACCTCGCCAGCCCCACGCCCCAAGGCTATAGCCCACCCCCTTTTTGGGCATTTTTCCGCAGGACGAACTTGGCGCCAAGGGGTTCGGCTGCTCTTTTTTGGGCGCGGCCGTGCCCGGGGCCTATTTTTGTCGCGGGGAGGGGGTGGGCAAAGTCTCGGCCCATTCCGAGTCCGGCGGACGAACCTCGCCAGCCCCACGCCCCAAGGCTATAGCCCACCCCCTTTTTGGGCATTTTTCCGCAGGACGAACTTGGCGCCAAGGGGTTCGGCTGCTCTTTTTTGGGCGCGGCCGTGCCCGGGGCCTATTTTTGTCGCGGGGAGGGGGTGGGCAAAGTCTCGGCCCATTCCGAGTCCGGCGGATTCACCTCGCCAGCCCCACGCCCCAAGGCTATAGCCCACCCCCTTTTTGGGCATTTTTCCGCAGGACGAACTTGGCGCCAAGGGGTTCGGCTGCTCTTTTTTGGGCGCGGCCGTGCCCGGGGCCTATTTTTGTCGCGGGGAGGGGGTGGGCAAAGTCTCGGCCCATTCCGAGTCCGGCGGACGAACCTCGCCAGCCCCACGCCCCAAGGCTATAGCCCACCCCCTTTTTGGGCATTTTTCCGCAGGACGAACTTGGCGCCAAGGGGTTCGGCTGCTCTTTTTTGGGCGCGGCCGTGCCCGGGGCCTATTTTTGTCGCGGGGAGGGGGTGGGCAAAGTCTCGGCCCATTCCGAGTCCGGCGGACGAACCTCGCCAGCCCCACGCCCCAAGGCTATAGCCCACCCCCTTTTTGGGCATTTTTCCGCAGGACGAACTTGGCGCCAAGGGGTTCGGCTGCTCTTTTTTGGGCGCGGCCGTGCCCGGGGCCTATTTTTGTCGCGGGGAGGGGGTGGGCAAAGTCTCGGCCCATTCCGAGTCCGGCGGACGAACCTCGCCAGCCCCACGCCCCAAGGCTATAGCCCACCCCCTTTTTGGGCATTTTTCCGCAGGACGAACTTGGCGCCAAGGGGTTCGGCTGCTCTTTTTTGGGCGCGGCCGTGCCCGGGGCCTATTTTTGTCGCGGGGAGGGGGTGGGCAAAGTCTCGGCCCATTCCGAGTCCGGCGGATTCACCTCGCCAGCCCCACGCCCCAAGGCTATAGCCCACCCCCTTTTTGGGCATTTTTCCGCAGGACGAACTTGGCGCCAAGGGGTTCGGCTGCTCTTTTTTGGGCGCGGCCGTGCCCGGGGCCTATTTTTGTCGCGGGGAGGGGGTGGGCAAAGTCTCGGCCCATTCCGAGTCCGGCGGACGAACCTCGCCAGCCCCACGCCCCAAGGCTATAGCCCACCCCCTTTTTGGGCATTTTTCCGCAGGACGAACTTGGCGCCAAGGGGTTCGGCTGCTCTTTTTTGGGCGCGGCCGTGCCCGGGGCCTATTTTTGTCGCGGGGAGGGGGTGGGCAAAGTCTCGGCCCATTCCGAGTCCGGCGGATTCACCTCGCCAGCCCCACGCCCCAAGGCTATAGCCCACCCCCTTTTTGGGCATTTTTCCGCAGGACGAACTTGGCGCCAAGGGGTTCGGCTGCTCTTTTTTGGGCGCGGCCGTGCCCGGGGCCTATTTTTGTCGCGGGGAGGGGGTGGGCAAAGTCTCGGCCCATTCCGAGTCCGGCGGACGAACCTCGCCAGCCCCACGCCCCAAGGCTATAGCCCACCCCCTTTTTGGGCATTTTTCCGCAGGACGAACTTGGCGCCAAGGGGTTCGGCTGCTCTTTTTTGGGCGCGGCCGTGCCCGGGGCCTATTTTTGTCGCGGGGAGGGGGTGGGCAAAGTCTCGGCCCATTCCGAGTCCGGCGGATTCACCTCGCCAGCCCCACGCCCCAAGGCTATAGCCCACCCCCTTTTTGGGCATTTTTCCGCAGGACGAACTTGGCGCCAAGGGGTTCGGCTGCTCTTTTTTGGGCGCGGCCGTGCCCGGGGCCTATTTTTGTCGCGGGGAGGGGGTGGGCAAAGTCTCGGCCCATTCCGAGTCCGGCGGACGAACCTCGCCAGCCCCACGCCCCAAGGCTATAGCCCACCCCCTTTTTGGGCATTTTTCCGCAGGACGAACTTGGCGCCAAGGGGTTCGGCTGCTCTTTTTTGGGCGCGGCCGTGCCCGGGGCCTATTTTTGTCGCGGGGAGGGGGTGGGCAAAGTCTCGGCCCATTCCGAGTCCGGCGGACGAACCTCGCCAGCCCCACGCCCCAAGGCTATAGCCCACCCCCTTTTTGGGCATTTTTCCGCAGGACGAACTTGGCGCCAAGGGGTTCGGCTGCTCTTTTTTGGGCGCGGCCGTGCCCGGGGCCTATTTTTGTCGCGGGGAGGGGGTGGGCAAAGTCTCGGCCCATTCCGAGTCCGGCGGACGAACCTCGCCAGCCCCACGCCCCAAGGCTATAGCCCACCCCCTTTTTGGGCATTTTTCCGCAGGACGAACTTGGCGCCAAGGGGTTCGGCTGCTCTTTTTTGGGCGCGGCCGTGCCCGGGGCCTATTTTTGTCGCGGGGAGGGGGTGGGCAAAGTCTCGGCCCATTCCGAGTCCGGCGGACGAACCTCGCCAGCCCCACGCCCCAAGGCTATAGCCCACCCCCTTTTTGGGCATTTTTCCGCAGGACGAACTTGGCGCCAAGGGGTTCGGCTGCTCTTTTTTGGGCGCGGCCGTGCCCGGGGCCTATTTTTGTCGCGGGGAGGGGGTGGGCAAAGTCTCGGCCCATTCCGAGTCCGGCGGACGAACCTCGCCAGCCCCACGCCCCAAGGCTATAGCCCACCCCCTTTTTGGGCATTTTTCCGCAGGACGAACTTGGCGCCAAGGGGTTCGGCTGCTCTTTTTTGGGCGCGGCCGTGCCCGGGGCCTATTTTTGTCGCGGGGAGGGGGTGGGCAAAGTCTCGGCCCATTCCGAGTCCGGCGGATTCACCTCGCCAGCCCCACGCCCCAAGGCTATAGCCCACCCCCTTTTTGGGCATTTTTCCGCAGGACGAACTTGGCGCCAAGGGGTTCGGCTGCTCTTTTTTGGGCGCGGCCGTGCCCGGGGCCTATTTTTGTCGCGGGGAGGGGGTGGGCAAAGTCTCGGCCCATTCCGAGTCCGGCGGACGAACCTCGCCAGCCCCACGCCCCAAGGCTATAGCCCACCCCCTTTTTGGGCATTTTTCCGCAGGACGAACTTGGCGCCAAGGGGTTCGGCTGCTCTTTTTTGGGCGCGGCCGTGCCCGGGGCCTATTTTTGTCGCGGGGAGGGGGTGGGCAAAGTCTCGGCCCATTCCGAGTCCGGCGGACGAACCTCGCCAGCCCCACGCCCCAAGGCTATAGCCCACCCCCTTTTTGGGCATTTTTCCGCAGGACGAACTTGGCGCCAAGGGGTTCGGCTGCTCTTTTTTGGGCGCGGCCGTGCCCGGGGCCTATTTTTGTCGCGGGGAGGGGGTGGGCAAAGTCTCGGCCCATTCCGAGTCCGGCGGATTCACCTCGCCAGCCCCACGCCCCAAGGCTATAGCCCACCCCCTTTTTGGGCATTTTTCCGCAGGACGAACTTGGCGCCAAGGGGTTCGGCTGCTCTTTTTTGGGCGCGGCCGTGCCCGGGGCCTATTTTTGTCGCGGGGAGGGGGTGGGCAAAGTCTCGGCCCATTCCGAGTCCGGCGGACGAACCTCGCCAGCCCCACGCCCCAAGGCTATAGCCCACCCCCTTTTTGGGCATTTTTCCGCAGGACGAACTTGGCGCCAAGGGGTTCGGCTGCTCTTTTTTGGGCGCGGCCGTGCCCGGGGCCTATTTTTGTCGCGGGGAGGGGGTGGGCAAAGTCTCGGCCCATTCCGAGTCCGGCGGACGAACCTCGCCAGCCCCACGCCCCAAGGCTATAGCCCACCCCCTTTTTGGGCATTTTTCCGCAGGACGAACTTGGCGCCAAGGGGTTCGGCTGCTCTTTTTTGGGCGCGGCCGTGCCCGGGGCCTATTTTTGTCGCGGGGAGGGGGTGGGCAAAGTCTCGGCCCATTCCGAGTCCGGCGGACGAACCTCGCCAGCCCCACGCCCCAAGGCTATAGCCCACCCCCTTTTTGGGCATTTTTCCGCAGGACGAACTTGGCGCCAAGGGGTTCGGCTGCTCTTTTTTGGGCGCGGCCGTGCCCGGGGCCTATTTTTGTCGCGGGGAGGGGGTGGGCAAAGTCTCGGCCCATTCCGAGTCCGGCGGATTCACCTCGCCAGCCCCACGCCCCAAGGCTATAGCCCACCCCCTTTTTGGGCATTTTTCCGCAGGACGAACTTGGCGCCAAGGGGTTCGGCTGCTCTTTTTTGGGCGCGGCCGTGCCCGGGGCCTATTTTTGTCGCGGGGAGGGGGTGGGCAAAGTCTCGGCCCATTCCGAGTCCGGCGGATTCACCTCGCCAGCCCCACGCCCCAAGGCTATAGCCCACCCCCTTTTTGGGCATTTTTCCGCAGGACGAACTTGGCGCCAAGGGGTTCGGCTGCTCTTTTTTGGGCGCGGCCGTGCCCGGGGCCTATTTTTGTCGCGGGGAGGGGGTGGGCAAAGTCTCGGCCCATTCCGAGTCCGGCGGATTCACCTCGCCAGCCCCACGCCCCAAGGCTATAGCCCACCCCCTTTTTGGGCATTTTTCCGCAGGACGAACTTGGCGCCAAGGGGTTCGGCTGCTCTTTTTTGGGCGCGGCCGTGCCCGGGGCCTATTTTTGTCGCGGGGAGGGGGTGGGCAAAGTCTCGGCCCATTCCGAGTCCGGCGGACGAACCTCGCCAGCCCCACGCCCCAAGGCTATAGCCCACCCCCTTTTTGGGCATTTTTCCGCAGGACGAACTTGGCGCCAAGGGGTTCGGCTGCTCTTTTTTGGGCGCGGCCGTGCCCGGGGCCTATTTTTGTCGCGGGGAGGGGGTGGGCAAAGTCTCGGCCCATTCCGAGTCCGGCGGACGAACCTCGCCAGCCCCACGCCCCAAGGCTATAGCCCACCCCCTTTTTGGGCATTTTTCCGCAGGACGAACTTGGCGCCAAGGGGTTCGGCTGCTCTTTTTTGGGCGCGGCCGTGCCCGGGGCCTATTTTTGTCGCGGGGAGGGGGTGGGCAAAGTCTCGGCCCATTCCGAGTCCGGCGGATTCACCTCGCCAGCCCCACGCCCCAAGGCTATAGCCCACCCCCTTTTTGGGCATTTTTCCGCAGGACGAACTTGGCGCCAAGGGGTTCGGCTGCTCTTTTTTGGGCGCGGCCGTGCCCGGGGCCTATTTTTGTCGCGGGGAGGGGGTGGGCAAAGTCTCGGCCCATTCCGAGTCCGGCGGATTCAACCTCGCCAGCCCCACGCCCCAAGGCTATAGCCCACCCCCTTTTTGGGCATTTTTCCGCAGGACGAACTTGGCGCCAAGGGGTTCGGCTGCTCTTTTTTGGGCGCGGCCGTGCCCGGGGCCTATTTTTGTCGCGGGGAGGGGGTGGGCAAAGTCTCGGCCCATTCCGAGTCCGGCGGACGAACCTCGCCAGCCCCACGCCCCAAGGCTATAGCCCACCCCCTTTTTGGGCATTTTTCCGCAGGACGAACTTGGCGCCAAGGGGTTCGGCTGCTCTTTTTTGGGCGCGGCCGTGCCCGGGGCCTATTTTTGTCGCGGGGAGGGGGTGGGCAAAGTCTCGGCCCATTCCGAGTCCGGCGGATTCACCTCGCCAGCCCCACGCCCCAAGGCTATAGCCCACCCCCTTTTTGGGCATTTTTCCGCAGGACGAACTTGGCGCCAAGGGGTTCGGCTGCTCTTTTTTGGGCGCGGCCGTGCCCGGGGCCTATTTTTGTCGCGGGGAGGGGGTGGGCAAAGTCTCGGCCCATTCCGAGTCCGGCGGACGAACCTCGCCAGCCCCACGCCCCAAGGCTATAGCCCACCCCCTTTTTGGGCATTTTTCCGCAGGACGAACTTGGCGCCAAGGGGTTCGGCTGCTCTTTTTTGGGCGCGGCCGTGCCCGGGGCCTATTTTTGTCGCGGGGAGGGGGTGGGCAAAGTCTCGGCCCATTCCGAGTCCGGCGGATTCACCTCGCCAGCCCCACGCCCCAAGGCTATAGCCCACCCCCTTTTTGGGCATTTTTCCGCAGGACGAACTTGGCGCCAAGGGGTTCGGCTGCTCTTTTTTGGGCGCGGCCGTGCCCGGGGCCTATTTTTGTCGCGGGGAGGGGGTGGGCAAAGTCTCGGCCCATTCCGAGTCCGGCGGACGAACCTCGCCAGCCCCACGCCCCAAGGCTATAGCCCACCCCCTTTTTGGGCATTTTTCCGCAGGACGAACTTGGCGCCAAGGGGTTCGGCTGCTCTTTTTTGGGCGCGGCCGTGCCCGGGGCCTATTTTTGTCGCGGGGAGGGGGTGGGCAAAGTCTCGGCCCATTCCGAGTCCGGCGGACGAACCTCGCCAGCCCCACGCCCCAAGGCTATAGCCCACCCCCTTTTTGGGCATTTTTCCGCAGGACGAACTTGGCGCCAAGGGGTTCGGCTGCTCTTTTTTGGGCGCGGCCGTGCCCGGGGCCTATTTTTGTCGCGGGGAGGGGGTGGGCAAAGTCTCGGCCCATTCCGAGTCCGGCGGATTCACCTCGCCAGCCCCACGCCCCAAGGCTATAGCCCACCCCCTTTTTGGGCATTTTTCCGCAGGACGAACTTGGCGCCAAGGGGTTCGGCTGCTCTTTTTTGGGCGCGGCCGTGCCCGGGGCCTATTTTTGTCGCGGGGAGGGGGTGGGCAAAGTCTCGGCCCATTCCGAGTCCGGCGGATTCACCTCGCCAGCCCCACGCCCCAAGGCTATAGCCCACCCCCTTTTTGGGCATTTTTCCGCAGGACGAACTTGGCGCCAAGGGGTTCGGCTGCTCTTTTTTGGGCGCGGCCGTGCCCGGGGCCTATTTTTGTCGCGGGGAGGGGGTGGGCAAAGTCTCGGCCCATTCCGAGTCCGGCGGATTCACCTCGCCAGCCCCACGCCCCAAGGCTATAGCCCACCCCCTTTTTGGGCATTTTTCCGCAGGACGAACTTGGCGCCAAGGGGTTCGGCTGCTCTTTTTTGGGCGCGGCCGTGCCCGGGGCCTATTTTTGTCGCGGGGAGGGGGTGGGCAAAGTCTCGGCCCATTCCGAGTCCGGCGGATTCACCTCGCCAGCCCCACGCCCCAAGGCTATAGCCCACCCCCTTTTTGGGCATTTTTCCGCAGGACGAACTTGGCGCCAAGGGGTTCGGCTGCTCTTTTTTGGGCGCGGCCGTGCCCGGGGCCTATTTTTGTCGCGGGGAGGGGGTGGGCAAAGTCTCGGCCCATTCCGAGTCCGGCGGACGAACCTCGCCAGCCCCACGCCCCAAGGCTATAGCCCACCCCCTTTTTGGGCATTTTTCCGCAGGACGAACTTGGCGCCAAGGGGTTCGGCTGCTCTTTTTTGGGCGCGGCCGTGCCCGGGGCCTATTTTTGTCGCGGGGAGGGGGTGGGCAAAGTCTCGGCCCATTCCGAGTCCGGCGGACGAACCTCGCCAGCCCCACGCCCCAAGGCTATAGCCCACCCCCTTTTTGGGCATTTTTCCGCAGGACGAACTTGGCGCCAAGGGGTTCGGCTGCTCTTTTTTGGGCGCGGCCGTGCCCGGGGCCTATTTTTGTCGCGGGGAGGGGGTGGGCAAAGTCTCGGCCCATTCCGAGTCCGGCGGATTCACCTCGCCAGCCCCACGCCCCAAGGCTATAGCCCACCCCCTTTTTGGGCATTTTTCCGCAGGACGAACTTGGCGCCAAGGGGTTCGGCTGCTCTTTTTTGGGCGCGGCCGTGCCCGGGGCCTATTTTTGTCGCGGGGAGGGGGTGGGCAAAGTCTCGGCCCATTCCGAGTCCGGCGGATTCACCTCGCCAGCCCCACGCCCCAAGGCTATAGCCCACCCCCTTTTTGGGCATTTTTCCGCAGGACGAACTTGGCGCCAAGGGGTTCGGCTGCTCTTTTTTGGGCGCGGCCGTGCCCGGGGCCTATTTTTGTCGCGGGGAGGGGGTGGGCAAAGTCTCGGCCCATTCCGAGTCCGGCGGATTCACCTCGCCAGCCCCACGCCCCAAGGCTATAGCCCACCCCCTTTTTGGGCATTTTTCCGCAGGACGAACTTGGCGCCAAGGGGTTCGGCTGCTCTTTTTTGGGCGCGGCCGTGCCCGGGGCCTATTTTTGTCGCGGGGAGGGGGTGGGCAAAGTCTCGGCCCATTCCGAGTCCGGCGGATTCACCTCGCCAGCCCCACGCCCCAAGGCTATAGCCCACCCCCTTTTTGGGCATTTTTCCGCAGGACGAACTTGGCGCCAAGGGGTTCGGCTGCTCTTTTTTGGGCGCGGCCGTGCCCGGGGCCTATTTTTGTCGCGGGGAGGGGGTGGGCAAAGTCTCGGCCCATTCCGAGTCCGGCGGATTCACCTCGCCAGCCCCACGCCCCAAGGCTATAGCCCACCCCCTTTTTGGGCATTTTTCCGCAGGACGAACTTGGCGCCAAGGGGTTCGGCTGCTCTTTTTTGGGCGCGGCCGTGCCCGGGGCCTATTTTTGTCGCGGGGAGGGGGTGGGCAAAGTCTCGGCCCATTCCGAGTCCGGCGGACGAACCTCGCCAGCCCCACGCCCCAAGGCTATAGCCCACCCCCTTTTTGGGCATTTTTCCGCAGGACGAACTTGGCGCCAAGGGGTTCGGCTGCTCTTTTTTGGGCGCGGCCGTGCCCGGGGCCTATTTTTGTCGCGGGGAGGGGGTGGGCAAAGTCTCGGCCCATTCCGAGTCCGGCGGACGAACCTCGCCAGCCCCACGCCCCAAGGCTATAGCCCACCCCCTTTTTGGGCATTTTTCCGCAGGACGAACTTGGCGCCAAGGGGTTCGGCTGCTCTTTTTTGGGCGCGGCCGTGCCCGGGGCCTATTTTTGTCGCGGGGAGGGGGTGGGCAAAGTCTCGGCCCATTCCGAGTCCGGCGGACGAACCTCGCCAGCCCCACGCCCCAAGGCTATAGCCCACCCCCTTTTTGGGCATTTTTCCGCAGGACGAACTTGGCGCCAAGGGGTTCGGCTGCTCTTTTTTGGGCGCGGCCGTGCCCGGGGCCTATTTTTGTCGCGGGGAGGGGGTGGGCAAAGTCTCGGCCCATTCCGAGTCCGGCGGATTCACCTCGCCAGCCCCACGCCCCAAGGCTATAGCCCACCCCCTTTTTGGGCATTTTTCCGCAGGACGAACTTGGCGCCAAGGGGTTCGGCTGCTCTTTTTTGGGCGCGGCCGTGCCCGGGGCCTATTTTTGTCGCGGGGAGGGGGTGGGCAAAGTCTCGGCCCATTCCGAGTCCGGCGGATTCACCTCGCCAGCCCCACGCCCCAAGGCTATAGCCCACCCCCTTTTTGGGCATTTTTCCGCAGGACGAACTTGGCGCCAAGGGGTTCGGCTGCTCTTTTTTGGGCGCGGCCGTGCCCGGGGCCTATTTTTGTCGCGGGGAGGGGGTGGGCAAAGTCTCGGCCCATTCCGAGTCCGGCGGACGAACCTCGCCAGCCCCACGCCCCAAGGCTATAGCCCACCCCCTTTTTGGGCATTTTTCCGCAGGACGAACTTGGCGCCAAGGGGTTCGGCTGCTCTTTTTTGGGCGCGGCCGTGCCCGGGGCCTATTTTTGTCGCGGGGAGGGGGTGGGCAAAGTCTCGGCCCATTCCGAGTCCGGCGGACGAACCTCGCCAGCCCCACGCCCCAAGGCTATAGCCCACCCCCTTTTTGGGCATTTTTCCGCAGGACGAACTTGGCGCCAAGGGGTTCGGCTGCTCTTTTTTGGGCGCGGCCGTGCCCGGGGCCTATTTTTGTCGCGGGGAGGGGGTGGGCAAAGTCTCGGCCCATTCCGAGTCCGGCGGATTCACCTCGCCAGCCCCACGCCCCAAGGCTATAGCCCACCCCCTTTTTGGGCATTTTTCCGCAGGACGAACTTGGCGCCAAGGGGTTCGGCTGCTCTTTTTTGGGCGCGGCCGTGCCCGGGGCCTATTTTTGTCGCGGGGAGGGGGTGGGCAAAGTCTCGGCCCATTCCGAGTCCGGCGGATTCACCTCGCCAGCCCCACGCCCCAAGGCTATAGCCCACCCCCTTTTTGGGCATTTTTCCGCAGGACGAACTTGGCGCCAAGGGGTTCGGCTGCTCTTTTTTGGGCGCGGCCGTGCCCGGGGCCTATTTTTGTCGCGGGGAGGGGGTGGGCAAAGTCTCGGCCCATTCCGAGTCCGGCGGATTCGACCTCGCCAGCCCCACGCCCCAAGGCTATAGCCCACCCCCTTTTTGGGCATTTTTCCGCAGGACGAACTTGGCGCCAAGGGGTTCGGCTGCTCTTTTTTGGGCGCGGCCGTGCCCGGGGCCTATTTTTGTCGCGGGGAGGGGGTGGGCAAAGTCTCGGCCCATTCCGAGTCCGGCGGACAAACCTCGCCAGCCCCACGCCCCAAGGCTATAGCCCACCCCCTTTTTGGGCATTTTTCCGCAGGACGAACTTGGCGCCAAGGGGTTCGGCTGCTCTTTTTTGGGCGCGGCCGTGCCCGGGGCCTATTTTTGTCGCGGGGAGGGGGTGGGCAAAGTCTCGGCCCATTCCGAGTCCGGCGGACGAACCTCGCCAGCCCCACGCCCCAAGGCTATAGCCCACCCCCTTTTTGGGCATTTTTCCGCAGGACGAACTTGGCGCCAAGGGGTTCGGCTGCTCTTTTTTGGGCGCGGCCGTGCCCGGGGCCTATTTTTGTCGCGGGGAGGGGGTGGGCAAAGTCTCGGCCCATTCCGAGTCCGGCGGACGAACCTCGCCAGCCCCACGCCCCAAGGCTATAGCCCACCCCCTTTTTGGGCATTTTTCCGCAGGACGAACTTGGCGCCAAGGGGTTCGGCTGCTCTTTTTTGGGCGCGGCCGTGCCCGGGGCCTATTTTTGTCGCGGGGAGGGGGTGGGCAAAGTCTCGGCCCATTCCGAGTCCGGCGGACGAACCTCGCCAGCCCCACGCCCCAAGGCTATAGCCCACCCCCTTTTTGGGCATTTTTCCGCAGGACGAACTTGGCGCCAAGGGGTTCGGCTGCTCTTTTTTGGGCGCGGCCGTGCCCGGGGCCTATTTTTGTCGCGGGGAGGGGGTGGGCAAAGTCTCGGCCCATTCCGAGTCCGGCGGACGAACCTCGCCAGCCCCACGCCCCAAGGCTATAGCCCACCCCCTTTTTGGGCATTTTTCCGCAGGACGAACTTGGCGCCAAGGGGTTCGGCTGCTCTTTTTTGGTCGCGGCCGTGTCCGGGGCGTATTTTTGTCGCGGGGAGGGGGTGGGCAAAGTCTCGGCCCATTCCGAGTCCGGCGGACGAACCTCGCCAGCCCCACGCCCCAAGGCTATAGCCCACCCCCTTTTTGGGCATTTTTCCGCAGGACGAACTTGGCGCCAAGGGGTTCGGCTGCTCTTTTTTGGGCGCGGCCGTGCCCGGGGCCTATTTTTGTCGCGGGGAGGGGGTGGACAAAGTCTCGGCCCATTCCGAGTCCGGCGGACGAACCTCGCCAGCCCCACGCCCCAAGGCTATAGCCCACCCCCTTTTTGGGCATTTTTCCGCAGGACGAACTTGGCGCCAAGGGGTTCGGCTGCTCTTTTTTGGGCGCGGCCGTTCCCGGGGCCTATTTTTGTCGCGGGGAGGGGGTGGGCAAAGTCTCGGCCCATTCCGAGTCCGGCGGACGAACCTCGCCAGCCCCACGCCCCAAGGCTATAGCCCACCCCCTTTTTGGGCATTTTTCCGCAGGACGAACTTGGCGCCAAGGGGTTCGGCTGCTCTTTTTTGGGCGCGGCCGTGCCCGGGGCCTATTTTTGTCGCGGGGAGGGGGTGGGCAAAGTCTCGGCCCATTCCGAGTCCGGCGGACGAACCTCGCCAGCCCCACGCCCCAAGGCTATAGCCCACCCCCTTTTTGGGCATTTTTCCGCAGGACGAACTTGGCGCCAAGGGGTTCGGCTGCTCTTTTTTGGGCGCGGCCGTGCCCGGGGCCTATTTTTGTCGCGGGGAGGGGGTGGGCAAAGTCTCGGCCCATTCCGAGTCCGGCGGACGAACCTCGCCAGCCCCACGCCCCAAGGCTATAGCCCACCCCCTTTTTGGGCATTTTTCCGCAGGACGAACTTGGCGCCAAGGGGTTCGGCTGCTCTTTTTTGGGCGCGGCCGTGCCCGGGGCCTATTTTTGTCGCGGGGAGGGGGTGGGCAAAGTCTCGGCCCATTCCGAGTCCGGCGGACGAACCTCGCCAGCCCCACGCCCCAAGGCTATAGCCCACCCCCTTTTTGGGCATTTTTCCGCAGGACGAACTTGGCGCCAAGGGGTTCGGCTGCTCTTTTTTGGGCGCGGCCGTGCCCGGGGCCTATTTTTGTCGCGGGGAGGGGGTGGGCAAAGTCTCGGCCCATTCCGAGTCCGGCGGACGAACCTCGCCAGCCCCACGCCCCAAGGCTATAGCCCACCCCCTTTTTGGGCATTTTTCCGCAGGACGAACTTGGCGCCAAGGGGTTCGGCTGCTCTTTTTTGGGCGCGGCCGTGCCCGGGGCCTATTTTTGTCGCGGGGAGGGGGTGGGCAAAGTCTCGGCCCATTCCGAGTCCGGCGGATTCACCTCGCCAGCCCCACGCCCCAAGGCTATAGCCCACCCCCTTTTTGGGCATTTTTCCGCAGGACGAACTTGGCGCCAAGGGGTTCGGCTGCTCTTTTTTGGGCGCGGCCGTGCCCGGGGCCTATTTTTGTCGCGGGGAGGGGGTGGGCAAAGTCTCGGCCCATTCCGAGTCCGGCGGACGAACCTCGCCAGCCCCACGCCCCAAGGCTATAGCCCACCCCCTTTTTGGGCATTTTTCCGCAGGACGAACTTGGCGCCAAGGGGTTCGGCTGCTCTTTTTTGGGCGCGGCCGTGCCCGGGGCCTATTTTTGTCGCGGGGAGGGGGTGGGCAAAGTCTCGGCCCATTCCGAGTCCGGCGGACGAACCTCGCCAGCCCCACGCCCCAAGGCTATAGCCCACCCCCTTTTTGGGCATTTTTCCGCAGGACGAACTTGGCGCCAAGGGGTTCGGCTGCTCTTTTTTGGGCGCGGCCGTGCCCGGGGCCTATTTTTGTCGCGGGGAGGGGGTGGGCAAAGTCTCGGCCCATTCCGAGTCCGGCGGACGAACCTCGCCAGCCCCACGCCCCAAGGCTATAGCCCACCCCCTTTTTGGGCATTTTTCCGCAGGACGAACTTGGCGCCAAGGGGTTCGGCTGCTCTTTTTTGGGCGCGGCCGTGCCCGGGGCCTATTTTTGTCGCGGGGAGGGGGTGGGCAAAGTCTCGGCCCATTCCGAGTCCGGCGGACGAACCTCGCCAGCCCCACGCCCCAAGGCTATAGCCCACCCCCTTTTTGGGCATTTTTCCGCAGGACGAACTTGGCGCCAAGGGGTTCGGCTGCTCTTTTTTGGGCGCGGCCGTGCCCGGGGCCTATTTTTGTCGCGGGGAGGGGGTGGGCAAAGTCTCGGCCCATTCCGAGTCCGGCGGACGAACCTCGCCAGCCCCACGCCCCAAGGCTATAGCCCACCCCCTTTTTGGGCATTTTTCCGCAGGACGAACTTGGCGCCAAGGGGTTCGGCTGCTCTTTTTTGGGCGCGGCCGTGCCCGGGGCCTATTTTTGTCGCGGGGAGGGGGTGGGCAAAGTCTCGGCCCATTCCGAGTCCGGCGGACGAACCTCGCCAGCCCCACGCCCCAAGGCTATAGCCCACCCCCTTTTTGGGCATTTTTCCGCAGGACGAACTTGGCGCCAAGGGGTTCGGCTGCTCTTTTTTGGGCGCGGCCGTGCCCGGGGCCTATTTTTGTCGCGGGGAGGGGGTGGGCAAAGTCTCGGCCCATTCCGAGTCCGGCGGACGAACCTCGCCAGCCCCACGCCCCAAGGCTATAGCCCACCCCCTTTTTGGGCATTTTTCCGCAGGACGAACTTGGCGCCAAGGGGTTCGGCTGCTCTTTTTTGGGCGCGGCCGTGCCCGGGGCCTATTTTTGTCGCGGGGAGGGGGTGGGCAAAGTCTCGGCCCATTCCGAGTCCGGCGGACGAACCTCGCCAGCCCCACGCCCCAAGGCTATAGCCCACCCCCTTTTTGGGCATTTTTCCGCAGGACGAACTTGGCGCCAAGGGGTTCGGCTGCTCTTTTTTGGGCGCGGCCGTGCCCGGGGCCTATTTTTGTCGCGGGGAGGGGGTGGGCAAAGTCTCGGCCCATTCCGAGTCCGGCGGACGAACCTCGCCAGCCCCACGCCCCAAGGCTATAGCCCACCCCCTTTTTGGGCATTTTTCCGCAGGACGAACTTGGCGCCAAGGGGTTCGGCTGCTCTTTTTTGGGCGCGGCCGTGCCCGGGGCCTATTTTTGTCGCGGGGAGGGGGTGGGCAAAGTCTCGGCCCATTCCGAGTCCGGCGGACGAACCTCGCCAGCCCCACGCCCCAAGGCTATAGCCCACCCCCTTTTTGGGCATTTTTCCGCAGGACGAACTTGGCGCCAAGGGGTTCGGCTGCTCTTTTTTGGGCGCGGCCGTGCCCGGGGCCTATTTTTGTCGCGGGGAGGGGGTGGGCAAAGTCTCGGCCCATTCCGAGTCCGGCGGACGAACCTCGCCAGCCCCACGCCCCAAGGCTATAGCCCACCCCCTTTTTGGGCATTTTTCCGCAGGACGAACTTGGCGCCAAGGGGTTCGGCTGCTCTTTTTTGGGCGCGGCCGTGCCCGGGGCCTATTTTTGTCGCGGGGAGGGGGTGGGCAAAGTCTCGGCCCATTCCGAGTCCGGCGGACGAACCTCGCCAGCCCCACGCCCCAAGGCTATAGCCCACCCCCTTTTTGGGCATTTTTCCGCAGGACGAACTTGGCGCCAAGGGGTTCGGCTGCTCTTTTTTGGGCGCGGCCGTGCCCGGGGCCTATTTTTGTCGCGGGGAGGGGGTGGGCAAAGTCTCGGCCCATTCCGAGTCCGGCGGATTCACCTCGCCAGCCCCACGCCCCAAGGCTATAGCCCACCCCCTTTTTGGGCATTTTTCCGCAGGACGAACTTGGCGCCAAGGGGTTCGGCTGCTCTTTTTTGGGCGCGGCCGTGCCCGGGGCCTATTTTTGTCGCGGGGAGGGGGTGGGCAAAGTCTCGGCCCATTCCGAGTCCGGCGGATTCAACCTCGCCAGCCCCACGCCCCAAGGCTATAGCCCACCCCCTTTTTGGGCATTTTTCCGCAGGACGAACTTGGCGCCAAGGGGTTCGGCTGCTCTTTTTTGGGCGCGGCCGTGCCCGGGGCCTATTTTTGTCGCGGGGAGGGGGTGGGCAAAGTCTCGGCCCATTCCGAGTCCGGCGGACGAACCTCGCCAGCCCCACGCCCCAAGGCTATAGCCCACCCCCTTTTTGGGCATTTTTCCGCAGGACGAACTTGGCGCCAAGGGGTTCGGCTGCTCTTTTTTGGGCGCGGCCGTGCCCGGGGCCTATTTTTGTCGCGGGGAGGGGGTGGGCAAAGTCTCGGCCCATTCCGAGTCCGGCGGACGAACCTCGCCAGCCCCACGCCCCAAGGCTATAGCCCACCCCCTTTTTGGGCATTTTTCCGCAGGACGAACTTGGCGCCAAGGGGTTCGGCTGCTCTTTTTTGGGCGCGGCCGTGCCCGGGGCCTATTTTTGTCGCGGGGAGGGGGTGGGCAAAGTCTCGGCCCATTCCGAGTCCGGCGGACGAACCTCGCCAGCCCCACGCCCCAAGGCTATAGCCCACCCCCTTTTTGGGCATTTTTCCGCAGGACGAACTTGGCGCCAAGGGGTTCGGCTGCTCTTTTTTGGGCGCGGCCGTGCCCGGGGCCTATTTTTGTCGCGGGGAGGGGGTGGGCAAAGTCTCGGCCCATTCCGAGTCCGGCGGACGAACCTCGCCAGCCCCACGCCCCAAGGCTATAGCCCACCCCCTTTTTGGGCATTTTTCCGCAGGACGAACTTGGCGCCAAGGGGTTCGGCTGCTCTTTTTTGGGCGCGGCCGTGCCCGGGGCCTATTTTTGTCGCGGGGAGGGGGTGGGCAAAGTCTCGGCCCATTCCGAGTCCGGCGGACGAACCTCGCCAGCCCCACGCCCCAAGGCTATAGCCCACCCCCTTTTTGGGCATTTTTCCGCAGGACGAACTTGGCGCCAAGGGGTTCGGCTGCTCTTTTTTGGGCGCGGCCGTGCCCGGGGCCTATTTTTGTCGCGGGGAGGGGGTGGGCAAAGTCTCGGCCCATTCCGAGTCCGGCGGACGAACCTCGCCAGCCCCACGCCCCAAGGCTATAGCCCACCCCCTTTTTGGGCATTTTTCCGCAGGACGAACTTGGCGCCAAGGGGTTCGGCTGCTCTTTTTTGGGCGCGGCCGTGCCCGGGGCCTATTTTTGTCGCGGGGAGGGGGTGGGCAAAGTCTCGGCCCATTCCGAGTCCGGCGGACGAACCTCGCCAGCCCCACGCCCCAAGGCTATAGCCCACCCCCTTTTTGGGCATTTTTCCGCAGGACGAACTTGGCGCCAAGGGGTTCGGCTGCTCTTTTTTGGGCGCGGCCGTGCCCGGGGCCTATTTTTGTCGCGGGGAGGGGGTGGGCAAAGTCTCGGCCCATTCCGAGTCCGGCGGACGAACCTCGCCAGCCCCACGCCCCAAGGCTATAGCCCACCCCCTTTTTGGGCATTTTTCCGCAGGACGAACTTGGCGCCAAGGGGTTCGGCTGCTCTTTTTTGGGCGCGGCCGTGCCCGGGGCCTATTTTTGTCGCGGGGAGGGGGTGGGCAAAGTCTCGGCCCATTCCGAGTCCGGCGGACGAACCTCGCCAGCCCCACGCCCCAAGGCTATAGCCCACCCCCTTTTTGGGCATTTTTCCGCAGGACGAACTTGGCGCCAAGGGGTTCGGCTGCTCTTTTTTGGGCGCGGCCGTGCCCGGGGCCTATTTTTGTCGCGGGGAGGGGGTGGGCAAAGTCTCGGCCCATTCCGAGTCCGGCGGACGAACCTCGCCAGCCCCACGCCCCAAGGCTATAGCCCACCCCCTTTTTGGGCATTTTTCCGCAGGACGAACTTGGCGCCAAGGGGTTCGGCTGCTCTTTTTTGGGCGCGGCCGTGCCCGGGGCCTATTTTTGTCGCGGGGAGGGGGTGGGCAAAGTCTCGGCCCATTCCGAGTCCGGCGGACGAACCTCGCCAGCCCCACGCCCCAAGGCTATAGCCCACCCCCTTTTTGGGCATTTTTCCGCAGGACGAACTTGGCGCCAAGGGGTTCGGCTGCTCTTTTTTGGGCGCGGCCGTGCCCGGGGCCTATTTTTGTCGCGGGGAGGGGGTGGGCAAAGTCTCGGCCCATTCCGAGTCCGGCGGACGAACCTCGCCAGCCCCACGCCCCAAGGCTATAGCCCACCCCCTTTTTGGGCATTTTTCCGCAGGACGAACTTGGCGCCAAGGGGTTCGGCTGCTCTTTTTTGGGCGCGGCCGTGCCCGGGGCCTATTTTTGTCGCGGGGAGGGGGTGGGCAAAGTCTCGGCCCATTCCGAGTCCGGCGGACGAACCTCGCCAGCCCCACGCCCCAAGGCTATAGCCCACCCCCTTTTTGGGCATTTTTCCGCAGGACGAACTTGGCGCCAAGGGGTTCGGCTGCTCTTTTTTGGGCGCGGCCGTGCCCGGGGCCTATTTTTGTCGCGGGGAGGGGGTGGGCAAAGTCTCGGCCCATTCCGAGTCCGGCGGACGAACCTCGCCAGCCCCACGCCCCAAGGCTATAGCCCACCCCCTTTTTGGGCATTTTTCCGCAGGACGAACTTGGCGCCAAGGGGTTCGGCTGCTCTTTTTTGGGCGCGGCCGTGCCCGGGGCCTATTTTTGTCGCGGGGAGGGGGTGGGCAAAGTCTCGGCCCATTCCGAGTCCGGCGGACGAACCTCGCCAGCCCCACGCCCCAAGGCTATAGCCCACCCCCTTTTTGGGCATTTTTCCGCAGGACGAACTTGGCGCCAAGGGGTTCGGCTGCTCTTTTTTGGGCGCGGCCGTGCCCGGGGCCTATTTTTTGTCGCGGGGAGGGGGTGGGCAAAGTCTCGGCCCATTCCGAGTCCGGCGGATTAACCTCGCCAGCCCCACGCCCCAAGGCTATAGCCCACCCCCTTTTTGGGCATTTTTCCGCAGGACGAACTTGGCGCCAAGGGGTTCGGCTGCTCTTTTTTGGGCGCGGCCGTGCCCGGGGCCTATTTTTGTCGCGGGGAGGGGGTGGGCAAAGTCTCGGCCCATTCCGAGTCCGGCGGATTCGAACCTCGCCAGCCCCACGCCCCAAGGCTATAGCCCACCCCCTTTTTGGGCATTTTTCCGCAGGACGAACTTGGCGCCAAGGGGTTCGGCTGCTCTTTTTTGGGCGCGGCCGTGCCCGGGGCCTATTTTTGTCGCGGAGAGGGGGTGGGCAAAGTCTCGGCCCATTCCGAGTCCGCGGACGAACCTCGCCAGCCCCACGCCCCAAGGCTATAGCCCACCCCCTTTTTGGGCATTTTTCCGCAGGACGAACTTGGCGCCAAGGGGTTCGGCTGCTCTTTTTTGGGCGCGGCCGTGCCCGGGGCCTATTTTTGTCGCGGAGAGGGGGTGGGCAAAGTCTCGGCCCATTCCGAGTCCGCGGACGAACCTCGCCAGCCCCACACCCCAAGGCTATAGCCCACCCCCTTTTTGGGCATTTTTCCGCAGGACGAACTTGGCGCCAAGGGGTTCGGCTGCTCTTTTTTGGGCGCGGCCGTGCCCGGGGCCTATTTTTGTCGCGGGGAGGGGGTGGGCAAAGTCTCGGCCCATTCCGAGTCCGGCGGACGAACCTCGCCCGCCCCACGCCCCAAGGATATAGCCCACCCCCTTTTTGGGCATTTTTCCGCAGGACGAATGTGGCGCCAAGGGGTTCGGCTGCTCTTTTTTGGGCGCGGCCGTGCCCGGGGCCTATTTTTGTCGCGGGGAGGGGGTGGGCAAAGTCTCGGCCCATTCCGAGTCCGGCGGATTCACCTCGCCAGCCCCACGCCCCAAGGCTATAGCCCACCCCCTTTTTGGGCATTTTTCCGCAGGACGAACTTGGCGCCAAGGGGTTCGGCTGCTCTTTTTTGGGCGCGGCCGTGCCCGGGGCCTATTTTTGTCGCGGGGAGGGGGTGGGCAAAGTCTCGGCCCATTCCGAGTCCGGCGGATTCACCTCGCCAGACCCACGCCCCAAGGTTATAGCCCACCCCCTTTTTGGGCATTTTTCCGCAGGACGAACTTGGCGCCAAGGGGTTCGGCTGCTCTTTTTTGGGCGCGGCCGTGCCCGGGGCCTATTTTTGTCGCGGGGAGGGGGTGGGCAAAGTCTCGGCCCATTCCGAGTCCGCGGACGAACCTCGCCAGCCTCACGCCCGAAGGCTATAGCCCACCCCCTTTTTGGGCATTTTTCCGCAGGACGAACTTGGCGCCAAGGGGTTCGGCTGCTCTTTTTTGGGCGCGGCCGTGCCCGGGGCCTATTTTTGTCGCGGGGAGGGGGTGGGCAAAGTCTCGGCCCATTCCGAGTCCGGCGGATTCACCTCGCCAGCCCCACGCCCCAAGGCTATAGCCCACCCCCTTTTTGGGCATTTTTCCGCAGGACGAACTTGGCGCCAAGGGGTTCGGCTGCTCTTTTTTGGGCGCGGCCGTGCCCGGGGCCTATTTTTGTCGCGGGGAGGGGGTGGGCAAAGTCTCGGCCCATTCCGAGTCCGGCGGATTCACCTCGCCAGACCCACGCCCCAAGGTTATAGCCCACCCCCTTTTTGGGCATTTTTCCGCAGGACGAACTTGGCGCCAAGGGGTTCGGCTGCTCTTTTTTGGGCGCGGCCGTGCCCGGGGCCTATTTTTGTCGCGGGGAGGGGGTGGGCAAAGTCTCGGCCCATTCCGAGTCCGCGGACGAACCTCGCCAGCCTCACGCCCGAAGGCTATAGCCCACCCCCTTTTTGGGCATTTTTCCGCAGGACGAACTTGGCGCCAAGGGGTTCGGCTGCTCTTTTTTGGGCGCGGCCGTGCCCGGGGCCTATTTTTGTCGCGGAGAGGGGGTGGGCAAAGTCTCGGCCCATTCCGAGTCCGCGGACGAACCTCACCAGCCCCACACCCCAAGGCTATAGCCCACCCCCTTTTTGGGCATTTTTCCGCAGGACGAACTTGGCGCCAAGGGGTTCGGCTGCTCTTTTTTGGGCGCGGCCGTGCCCGGGGCCTATTTTTGTCGCGGGGAGGGGGTGGGCAAAGTCTCGGCCCATTCCGAGTCCGGCGGACGAACCTCGCCAGCCTCACTCCCCAAGGCTATAGCGCACCCCCTTTTTGGGCATTTTTCCGCAGGACGAACTTGGCGCCAAGGGGTTCGGCTGCTCTTTTTTGGGCGCGGCCGTGCCCGGGGCCTATTTTTGTCGCGGGGAGGGGGTGGGCAAAGTCTCGGCCCATTCCGAGTCCGGCGGACGAACCTCGCCAGCCCCACGCCCCAAGGCTATAGCCCACCCCCTTTTTGGGCATTTTTCCGCAGGACGAACTTGGCGCCAAGGGGTTCGGCTGCTCGTTTTTGGGCGCGGCCGTGCCCGGGGCCTATTTTTGTCGCGGGGAGGGGGTGGGCAAAGTCTCGGCCCATTCCGAGTCCGGCGGACGAACCTCGCCAGCCCCACGCCCCAAGGCTATAGCCCACCCCCTTTTTGGGCATTTTTCCGCAGGACGAACTTGGCGCCAAGGGGTTCGGCTGCTCTTTTTTGGGCGCGGCCGTGCCCGGGGCCTATTTTTGTCGCGGGGAGGGGGTGGGCAAAGTCTCGGCCCATTCCGAGTCCGGCGGACGAACCTCGCCAGCCCCACGCCCCAAGGCTATAGCCCACCCCCTTTTTGGGCATTTTTCCGCAGGACGAACTTGGCGCCAAGGGGTTCGGCTGCTCTTTTTTGGGCGCGGCCGTGCCCGGGGCCTATTTTTGTCGCGGGGAGGGGGTGGGCAAAGTCTCGGCCCATTCCGAGTCCGGCGGATTCACCTCGCCAGCCCCACGCCCCAAGGCTATAGCCCACCCCCTTTTTGGGCATTTTTCCGCAGGACGAACTTGGCGCCAAGGGGTTCGGCTGCTCTTTTTTGGGCGCGGCCGTGCCCGGGGCCTATTTTTGTCGCGGGGAGGGGGTGGGCAAAGTCTCGGCCCATTCCGAGTCCGGCGGACGAACCTCGCCAGCCCCACGCCCCAAGGCTATAGCCCACCCCCTTTTTGGGCATTTTTCCGCAGGACGAACTTGGCGCCAAGGGGTTCGGCTGCTCTTTTTTGGGCGCGGCCGTGCCCGGGGCCTATTTTTGTCGCGGGGAGGGGGTGGGCAAAGTCTCGGCCCATTCCGAGTCCGGCGGATTCACCTCGCCAGCCCCACGCCCCAAGGCTATAGCCCACCCCCTTTTTGGGCATTTTTCCGCAGGACGAACTTGGCGCCAAGGGGTTCGGCTGCTCTTTTTTGGGCGCGGCCGTGCCCGGGGCCTATTTTTGTCGCGGGGAGGGGGTGGGCAAAGTCTCGGCCCATTCCGAGTCCGGCGGACGAACCTCGCCAGCCCCACGCCCCAAGGCTATAGCCCACCCCCTTTTTGGGCATTTTTCCGCAGGACGAACTTGGCGCCAAGGGGTTCGGCTGCTCTTTTTTGGGCGCGGCCGTGCCCGGGGCCTATTTTTGTCGCGGGGAGGGGGTGGGCAAAGTCTCGGCCCATTCCGAGTCCGGCGGACGAACCTCGCCAGCCCCACGCCCCAAGGCTATAGCCCACCCCCTTTTTGGGCATTTTTCCGCAGGACGAACTTGGCGCCAAGGGGTTCGGCTGCTCTTTTTTGGGCGCGGCCGTGCCCGGGGCCTATTTTTGTCGCGGGGAGGGGGTGGGCAAAGTCTCGGCCCATTCCGAGTCCGGCGGACGAACCTCGCCAGCCCCACGCCCCAAGGCTATAGCCCACCCCCTTTTTGGGCATTTTTCCGCAGGACGAACTTGGCGCCAAGGGGTTCGGCTGCTCTTTTTTGGGCGCGGCCGTGCCCGGGGCCTATTTTTGTCGCGGGGAGGGGGTGGGCAAAGTCTCGGCCCATTCCGAGTCCGGCGGACGAACCTCGCCAGCCCCACGCCCCAAGGCTATAGCCCACCCCCTTTTTGGGCATTTTTCCGCAGGACGAACTTGGCGCCAAGGGGTTCGGCTGCTCTTTTTTGGGCGCGGCCGTGCCCGGGGCCTATTTTTGTCGCGGGGAGGGGGTGGGCAAAGTCTCGGCCCATTCCGAGTCCGGCGGACGAACCTCGCCAGCCCCACGCCCCAAGGCTATAGCCCACCCCCTTTTTGGGCATTTTTCCGCAGGACGAACTTGGCGCCAAGGGGTTCGGCTGCTCTTTTTTGGGCGCGGCCGTGCCCGGGGCCTATTTTTGTCGCGGGGAGGGGGTGGGCAAAGTCTCGGCCCATTCCGAGTCCGGCGGACGAACCTCGCCAGCCCCACGCCCCAAGGCTATAGCCCACCCCCTTTTTGGGCATTTTTCCGCAGGACGAACTTGGCGCCAAGGGGTTCGGCTGCTCT
Organism: Citrus australasica; assembly: GCA_029618585.1. NCBI lineage: Eukaryota > Viridiplantae > Streptophyta > Magnoliopsida > Sapindales > Rutaceae > Citrus > Citrus australasica. Next base: position 16,217 of record JARCIV010000252.1, on the reverse strand, counting down.
TTTTTGGGCGCGGCCGTGCCCGGGGCCTATTTTTGTCGCGGGGAGGGGGTGGGCAAAGTCTCGGCCCATTCCGAGTCCGGCGGACGAACCTCGCCAGCCCCACGCCCCAAGGCTATAGCCCACCCCCTTTTTGGGCATTTTTCCGCAGGACGAACTTGGCGCCAAGGGGTTCGGCTGCTCTTTTTTGGGCGCGGCCGTGCCCGGGGCCTATTTTTGTCGCGGGGAGGGGGTGGGCAAAGTCTCGGCCCATTCCGAGTCCGGCGGATTCGAACCTCGCCAGCCCCACGCCCCAAGGCTATAGCCCACCCCCTTTTTGGGCATTTTTCCGCAGGACGAACTTGGCGCCAAGGGGTTCGGCTGCTCTTTTTTGGGCGCGGCCGTGCCCGGGGCCTATTTTTGTCGCGGGGAGGGGGTGGGCAAAGTCTCGGCCCATTCCGAGTCCGGCGGACGAACCTCGCCAGCCCCACGCCCCAAGGCTATAGCCCACCCCCTTTTTGGGCATTTTTCCGCAGGACGAACTTGGCGCCAAGGGGTTCGGCTGCTCTTTTTTGGGCGCGGCCGTGCCCGGGGCCTATTTTTGTCGCGGGGAGGGGGTGGGCAAAGTCTCGGCCCATTCCGAGTCCGGCGGACGAACCTCGCCAGCCCCACGCCCCAAGGCTATAGCCCACCCCCTTTTTGGGCATTTTTCCGCAGGACGAACTTGGCGCCAAGGGGTTCGGCTGCTCTTTTTTGGGCGCGGCCGTGCCCGGGGCCTATTTTTGTCGCGGGGAGGGGGTGGGCAAAGTCTCGGCCCATTCCGAGTCCGGCGGACGAACCTCGCCAGCCCCACGCCCCAAGGCTATAGCCCACCCCCTTTTTGGGCATTTTTCCGCAGGACGAACTTGGCGCCAAGGGGTTCGGCTGCTCTTTTTTGGGCGCGGCCGTGCCCGGGGCCTATTTTTGTCGCGGGGAGGGGGTGGGCAAAGTCTCGGCCCATTCCGAGTCCGGCGGACGAACCTCGCCAGCCCCACGCCCCAAGGCTATAGCCCACCCCCTTTTTGGGCATTTTTCCGCAGGACGAACTTGGCGCCAAGGGGTTCGGCTGCTCTTTTTTGGGCGCGGCCGTGCCCGGGGCCTATTTTTGTCGCGGGGAGGGGGTGGGCAAAGTCTCGGCCCATTCCGAGTCCGGCGGACGAACCTCGCCAGCCCCACGCCCCAAGGCTATAGCCCACCCCCTTTTTGGGCATTTTTCCGCAGGACGAACTTGGCGCCAAGGGGTTCGGCTGCTCTTTTTTGGGCGCGGCCGTGCCCGGGGCCTATTTTTGTCGCGGGGAGGGGGTGGGCAAAGTCTCGGCCCATTCCGAGTCCGGCGGATTCGAACCTCGCCAGCCCCACGCCCCAAGGCTATAGCCCACCCCCTTTTTGGGCATTTTTCCGCAGGACGAACTTGGCGCCAAGGGGTTCGGCTGCTCTTTTTTGGGCGCGGCCGTGCCCGGGGCCTATTTTTGTCGCGGGGAGGGGGTGGGCAAAGTCTCGGCCCATTCCGAGTCCGGCGGACGAACCTCGCCAGCCCCACGCCCCAAGGCTATAGCCCACCCCCTTTTTGGGCATTTTTCCGCAGGACGAACTTGGCGCCAAGGGGTTCGGCTGCTCTTTTTTGGGCGCGGCCGTGCCCGGGGCCTATTTTTGTCGCGGGGAGGGGGTGGGCAAAGTCTCGGCCCATTCCGAGTCCGGCGGACGAACCTCGCCAGCCCCACGCCCCAAGGCTATAGCCCACCCCCTTTTTGGGCATTTTTCCGCAGGACGAACTTGGCGCCAAGGGGTTCGGCTGCTCTTTTTTGGGCGCGGCCGTGCCCGGGGCCTATTTTTGTCGCGGGGAGGGGGTGGGCAAAGTCTCGGCCCATTCCGAGTCCGGCGGACGAACCTCGCCAGCCCCACGCCCCAAGGCTATAGCCCACCCCCTTTTTGGGCATTTTTCCGCAGGACGAACTTGGCGCCAAGGGGTTCGGCTGCTCTTTTTTGGGCGCGGCCGTGCCCGGGGCCTATTTTTGTCGCGGGGAGGGGGTGGGCAAAGTCTCGGCCCATTCCGAGTCCGGCGGACGAACCTCGCCAGCCCCACGCCCCAAGGCTATAGCCCACCCCCTTTTTGGGCATTTTTCCGCAGGACGAACTTGGCGCCAAGGGGTTCGGCTGCTCTTTTTTGGGCGCGGCCGTGCCCGGGGCCTATTTTTGTCGCGGGGAGGGGGTGGGCAAAGTCTCGGCCCATTCCGAGTCCGGCGGACGAACCTCGCCAGCCCCACGCCCCAAGGCTATAGCCCACCCCCTTTTTGGGCATTTTTCCGCAGGACGAACTTGGCGCCAAGGGGTTCGGCTGCTCTTTTTTGGGCGCGGCCGTGCCCGGGGCCTATTTTTGTCGCGGGGAGGGGGTGGGCAAAGTCTCGGCCCATTCCGAGTCCGGCGGATTCACCTCGCCAGCCCCACGCCCCAAGGCTATAGCCCACCCCCTTTTTGGGCATTTTTCCGCAGGACGAACTTGGCGCCAAGGGGTTCGGCTGCTCTTTTTTGGGCGCGGCCGTGCCCGGGGCCTATTTTTGTCGCGGGGAGGGGGTGGGCAAAGTCTCGGCCCATTCCGAGTCCGGCGGATTCACCTCGCCAGCCCCACGCCCCAAGGCTATAGCCCACCCCCTTTTTGGGCATTTTTCCGCAGGACGAACTTGGCGCCAAGGGGTTCGGCTGCTCTTTTTTGGGCGCGGCCGTGCCCGGGGCCTATTTTTGTCGCGGGGAGGGGGTGGGCAAAGTCTCGGCCCATTCCGAGTCCGGCGGACGAACCTCGCCAGCCCCACGCCCCAAGGCTATAGCCCACCCCCTTTTTGGGCATTTTTCCGCAGGACGAACTTGGCGCCAAGGGGTTCGGCTGCTCTTTTTTGGGCGCGGCCGTGCCCGGGGCCTATTTTTGTCGCGGGGAGGGGGTGGGCAAAGTCTCGGCCCATTCCGAGTCCGGCGGACGAACCTCGCCAGCCCCACGCCCCAAGGCTATAGCCCACCCCCTTTTTGGGCATTTTTCCGCAGGACGAACTTGGCGCCAAGGGGTTCGGCTGCTCTTTTTTGGGCGCGGCCGTGCCCGGGGCCTATTTTTGTCGCGGGGAGGGGGTGGGCAAAGTCTCGGCCCATTCCGAGTCCGGCGGACGAACCTCGCCAGCCCCACGCCCCAAGGCTATAGCCCACCCCCTTTTTGGGCATTTTTCCGCAGGACGAACTTGGCGCCAAGGGGTTCGGCTGCTCTTTTTTGGGCGCGGCCGTGCCCGGGGCCTATTTTTGTCGCGGGGAGGGGGTGGGCAAAGTCTCGGCCCATTCCGAGTCCGGCGGACGAACCTCGCCAGCCCCACGCCCCAAGGCTATAGCCCACCCCCTTTTTGGGCATTTTTCCGCAGGACGAACTTGGCGCCAAGGGGTTCGGCTGCTCTTTTTTGGGCGCGGCCGTGCCCGGGGCCTATTTTTGTCGCGGGGAGGGGGTGGGCAAAGTCTCGGCCCATTCCGAGTCCGGCGGACGAACCTCGCCAGCCCCACGCCCCAAGGCTATAGCCCACCCCCTTTTTGGGCATTTTTCCGCAGGACGAACTTGGCGCCAAGGGGTTCGGCTGCTCTTTTTTGGGCGCGGCCGTGCCCGGGGCCTATTTTTGTCGCGGGGAGGGGGTGGGCAAAGTCTCGGCCCATTCCGAGTCCGGCGGATTCACCTCGCCAGCCCCACGCCCCAAGGCTATAGCCCACCCCCTTTTTGGGCATTTTTCCGCAGGACGAACTTGGCGCCAAGGGGTTCGGCTGCTCTTTTTTGGGCGCGGCCGTGCCCGGGGCCTATTTTTGTCGCGGGGAGGGGGTGGGCAAAGTCTCGGCCCATTCCGAGTCCGGCGGACGAACCTCGCCAGCCCCACGCCCCAAGGCTATAGCCCACCCCCTTTTTGGGCATTTTTCCGCAGGACGAACTTGGCGCCAAGGGGTTCGGCTGCTCTTTTTTGGGCGCGGCCGTGCCCGGGGCCTATTTTTGTCGCGGGGAGGGGGTGGGCAAAGTCTCGGCCCATTCCGAGTCCGGCGGATTCACCTCGCCAGCCCCACGCCCCAAGGCTATAGCCCACCCCCTTTTTGGGCATTTTTCCGCAGGACGAACTTGGCGCCAAGGGGTTCGGCTGCTCTTTTTTGGGCGCGGCCGTGCCCGGGGCCTATTTTTGTCGCGGGGAGGGGGTGGGCAAAGTCTCGGCCCATTCCGAGTCCGGCGGATTCACCTCGCCAGCCCCACGCCCCAAGGCTATAGCCCACCCCCTTTTTGGGCATTTTTCCGCAGGACGAACTTGGCGCCAAGGGGTTCGGCTGCTCTTTTTTGGGCGCGGCCGTGCCCGGGGCCTATTTTTGTCGCGGGGAGGGGGTGGGCAAAGTCTCGGCCCATTCCGAGTCCGGCGGATTCACCTCGCCAGCCCCACGCCCCAAGGCTATAGCCCACCCCCTTTTTGGGCATTTTTCCGCAGGACGAACTTGGCGCCAAGGGGTTCGGCTGCTCTTTTTTGGGCGCGGCCGTGCCCGGGGCCTATTTTTGTCGCGGGGAGGGGGTGGGCAAAGTCTCGGCCCATTCCGAGTCCGGCGGACGAACCTCGCCAGCCCCACGCCCCAAGGCTATAGCCCACCCCCTTTTTGGGCATTTTTCCGCAGGACGAACTTGGCGCCAAGGGGTTCGGCTGCTCTTTTTTGGGCGCGGCCGTGCCCGGGGCCTATTTTTGTCGCGGGGAGGGGGTGGGCAAAGTCTCGGCCCATTCCGAGTCCGGCGGACGAACCTCGCCAGCCCCACGCCCCAAGGCTATAGCCCACCCCCTTTTTGGGCATTTTTCCGCAGGACGAACTTGGCGCCAAGGGGTTCGGCTGCTCTTTTTTGGGCGCGGCCGTGCCCGGGGCCTATTTTTGTCGCGGGGAGGGGGTGGGCAAAGTCTCGGCCCATTCCGAGTCCGGCGGATTCACCTCGCCAGCCCCACGCCCCAAGGCTATAGCCCACCCCCTTTTTGGGCATTTTTCCGCAGGACGAACTTGGCGCCAAGGGGTTCGGCTGCTCTTTTTTGGGCGCGGCCGTGCCCGGGGCCTATTTTTGTCGCGGGGAGGGGGTGGGCAAAGTCTCGGCCCATTCCGAGTCCGGCGGACGAACCTCGCCAGCCCCACGCCCCAAGGCTATAGCCCACCCCCTTTTTGGGCATTTTTCCGCAGGACGAACTTGGCGCCAAGGGGTTCGGCTGCTCTTTTTTGGGCGCGGCCGTGCCCGGGGCCTATTTTTGTCGCGGGGAGGGGGTGGGCAAAGTCTCGGCCCATTCCGAGTCCGGCGGATTCACCTCGCCAGCCCCACGCCCCAAGGCTATAGCCCACCCCCTTTTTGGGCATTTTTCCGCAGGACGAACTTGGCGCCAAGGGGTTCGGCTGCTCTTTTTTGGGCGCGGCCGTGCCCGGGGCCTATTTTTGTCGCGGGGAGGGGGTGGGCAAAGTCTCGGCCCATTCCGAGTCCGGCGGACGAACCTCGCCAGCCCCACGCCCCAAGGCTATAGCCCACCCCCTTTTTGGGCATTTTTCCGCAGGACGAACTTGGCGCCAAGGGGTTCGGCTGCTCTTTTTTGGGCGCGGCCGTGCCCGGGGCCTATTTTTGTCGCGGGGAGGGGGTGGGCAAAGTCTCGGCCCATTCCGAGTCCGGCGGATTCACCTCGCCAGCCCCACGCCCCAAGGCTATAGCCCACCCCCTTTTTGGGCATTTTTCCGCAGGACGAACTTGGCGCCAAGGGGTTCGGCTGCTCTTTTTTGGGCGCGGCCGTGCCCGGGGCCTATTTTTGTCGCGGGGAGGGGGTGGGCAAAGTCTCGGCCCATTCCGAGTCCGGCGGACGAACCTCGCCAGCCCCACGCCCCAAGGCTATAGCCCACCCCCTTTTTGGGCATTTTTCCGCAGGACGAACTTGGCGCCAAGGGGTTCGGCTGCTCTTTTTTGGGCGCGGCCGTGCCCGGGGCCTATTTTTGTCGCGGGGAGGGGGTGGGCAAAGTCTCGGCCCATTCCGAGTCCGGCGGACACCTCGCCAGCCCCACGCCCCAAGGCTATAGCCCACCCCCTTTTTGGGCATTTTTCCGCAGGACGAACTTGGCGCCAAGGGGTTCGGCTGCTCTTTTTTGGGCGCGGCCGTGCCCGGGGCCTATTTTTGTCGCGGGGAGGGGGTGGGCAAAGTCTCGGCCCATTCCGAGTCCGGCGGATTCACCTCGCCAGCCCCACGCCCCAAGGCTATAGCCCACCCCCTTTTTGGGCATTTTTCCGCAGGACGAACTTGGCGCCAAGGGGTTCGGCTGCTCTTTTTTGGGCGCGGCCGTGCCCGGGGCCTATTTTTGTCGCGGGGAGGGGGTGGGCAAAGTCTCGGCCCATTCCGAGTCCGGCGGATTCACCTCGCCAGCCCCACGCCCCAAGGCTATAGCCCACCCCCTTTTTGGGCATTTTTCCGCAGGACGAACTTGGCGCCAAGGGGTTCGGCTGCTCTTTTTTGGGCGCGGCCGTGCCCGGGGCCTATTTTTGTCGCGGGGAGGGGGTGGGCAAAGTCTCGGCCCATTCCGAGTCCGGCGGATTCACCTCGCCAGCCCCACGCCCCAAGGCTATAGCCCACCCCCTTTTTGGGCATTTTTCCGCAGGACGAACTTGGCGCCAAGGGGTTCGGCTGCTCTTTTTTGGGCGCGGCCGTGCCCGGGGCCTATTTTTGTCGCGGGGAGGGGGTGGGCAAAGTCTCGGCCCATTCCGAGTCCGGCGGACGAACCTCGCCAGCCCCACGCCCCAAGGCTATAGCCCACCCCCTTTTTGGGCATTTTTCCGCAGGACGAACTTGGCGCCAAGGGGTTCGGCTGCTCTTTTTTGGGCGCGGCCGTGCCCGGGGCCTATTTTTGTCGCGGGGAGGGGGTGGGCAAAGTCTCGGCCCATTCCGAGTCCGGCGGATTCACCTCGCCAGCCCCACGCCCCAAGGCTATAGCCCACCCCCTTTTTGGGCATTTTTCCGCAGGACGAACTTGGCGCCAAGGGGTTCGGCTGCTCTTTTTTGGGCGCGGCCGTGCCCGGGGCCTATTTTTGTCGCGGGGAGGGGGTGGGCAAAGTCTCGGCCCATTCCGAGTCCGGCGGACGAACCTCGCCAGCCCCACGCCCCAAGGCTATAGCCCACCCCCTTTTTGGGCATTTTTCCGCAGGACGAACTTGGCGCCAAGGGGTTCGGCTGCTCTTTTTTGGGCGCGGCCGTGCCCGGGGCCTATTTTTGTCGCGGGGAGGGGGTGGGCAAAGTCTCGGCCCATTCCGAGTCCGGCGGACGAACCTCGCCAGCCCCACGCCCCAAGGCTATAGCCCACCCCCTTTTTGGGCATTTTTCCGCAGGACGAACTTGGCGCCAAGGGGTTCGGCTGCTCTTTTTTGGGCGCGGCCGTGCCCGGGGCCTATTTTTGTCGCGGGGAGGGGGTGGGCAAAGTCTCGGCCCATTCCGAGTCCGGCGGATTCACCTCGCCAGCCCCACGCCCCAAGGCTATAGCCCACCCCCTTTTTGGGCATTTTTCCGCAGGACGAACTTGGCGCCAAGGGGTTCGGCTGCTCTTTTTTGGGCGCGGCCGTGCCCGGGGCCTATTTTTGTCGCGGGGAGGGGGTGGGCAAAGTCTCGGCCCATTCCGAGTCCGGCGGATTCACCTCGCCAGCCCCACGCCCCAAGGCTATAGCCCACCCCCTTTTTGGGCATTTTTCCGCAGGACGAACTTGGCGCCAAGGGGTTCGGCTGCTCTTTTTTGGGCGCGGCCGTGCCCGGGGCCTATTTTTGTCGCGGGGAGGGGGTGGGCAAAGTCTCGGCCCATTCCGAGTCCGGCGGATTCACCTCGCCAGCCCCACGCCCCAAGGCTATAGCCCACCCCCTTTTTGGGCATTTTTCCGCAGGACGAACTTGGCGCCAAGGGGTTCGGCTGCTCTTTTTTGGGCGCGGCCGTGCCCGGGGCCTATTTTTGTCGCGGGGAGGGGGTGGGCAAAGTCTCGGCCCATTCCGAGTCCGGCGGATTCACCTCGCCAGCCCCACGCCCCAAGGCTATAGCCCACCCCCTTTTTGGGCATTTTTCCGCAGGACGAACTTGGCGCCAAGGGGTTCGGCTGCTCTTTTTTGGGCGCGGCCGTGCCCGGGGCCTATTTTTGTCGCGGGGAGGGGGTGGGCAAAGTCTCGGCCCATTCCGAGTCCGGCGGACGAACCTCGCCAGCCCCACGCCCCAAGGCTATAGCCCACCCCCTTTTTGGGCATTTTTCCGCAGGACGAACTTGGCGCCAAGGGGTTCGGCTGCTCTTTTTTGGGCGCGGCCGTGCCCGGGGCCTATTTTTGTCGCGGGGAGGGGGTGGGCAAAGTCTCGGCCCATTCCGAGTCCGGCGGATTCACCTCGCCAGCCCCACGCCCCAAGGCTATAGCCCACCCCCTTTTTGGGCATTTTTCCGCAGGACGAACTTGGCGCCAAGGGGTTCGGCTGCTCTTTTTTGGGCGCGGCCGTGCCCGGGGCCTATTTTTGTCGCGGGGAGGGGGTGGGCAAAGTCTCGGCCCATTCCGAGTCCGGCGGACGAACCTCGCCAGCCCCACGCCCCAAGGCTATAGCCCACCCCCTTTTTGGGCATTTTTCCGCAGGACGAACTTGGCGCCAAGGGGTTCGGCTGCTCTTTTTTGGGCGCGGCCGTGCCCGGGGCCTATTTTTGTCGCGGGGAGGGGGTGGGCAAAGTCTCGGCCCATTCCGAGTCCGGCGGATTCACCTCGCCAGCCCCACGCCCCAAGGCTATAGCCCACCCCCTTTTTGGGCATTTTTCCGCAGGACGAACTTGGCGCCAAGGGGTTCGGCTGCTCTTTTTTGGGCGCGGCCGTGCCCGGGGCCTATTTTTGTCGCGGGGAGGGGGTGGGCAAAGTCTCGGCCCATTCCGAGTCCGGCGGATTCACCTCGCCAGCCCCACGCCCCAAGGCTATAGCCCACCCCCTTTTTGGGCATTTTTCCGCAGGACGAACTTGGCGCCAAGGGGTTCGGCTGCTCTTTTTTGGGCGCGGCCGTGCCCGGGGCCTATTTTTGTCGCGGGGAGGGGGTGGGCAAAGTCTCGGCCCATTCCGAGTCCGGCGGACGAACCTCGCCAGCCCCACGCCCCAAGGCTATAGCCCACCCCCTTTTTGGGCATTTTTCCGCAGGACGAACTTGGCGCCAAGGGGTTCGGCTGCTCTTTTTTGGGCGCGGCCGTGCCCGGGGCCTATTTTTGTCGCGGGGAGGGGGTGGGCAAAGTCTCGGCCCATTCCGAGTCCGGCGGACGAACCTCGCCAGCCCCACGCCCCAAGGCTATAGCCCACCCCCTTTTTGGGCATTTTTCCGCAGGACGAACTTGGCGCCAAGGGGTTCGGCTGCTCTTTTTTGGGCGCGGCCGTGCCCGGGGCCTATTTTTGTCGCGGGGAGGGGGTGGGCAAAGTCTCGGCCCATTCCGAGTCCGGCGGATTCACCTCGCCAGCCCCACGCCCCAAGGCTATAGCCCACCCCCTTTTTGGGCATTTTTCCGCAGGACGAACTTGGCGCCAAGGGGTTCGGCTGCTCTTTTTTGGGCGCGGCCGTGCCCGGGGCCTATTTTTGTCGCGGGGAGGGGGTGGGCAAAGTCTCGGCCCATTCCGAGTCCGGCGGACGAACCTCGCCAGCCCCACGCCCCAAGGCTATAGCCCACCCCCTTTTTGGGCATTTTTCCGCAGGACGAACTTGGCGCCAAGGGGTTCGGCTGCTCTTTTTTGGGCGCGGCCGTGCCCGGGGCCTATTTTTGTCGCGGGGAGGGGGTGGGCAAAGTCTCGGCCCATTCCGAGTCCGGCGGACGAACCTCGCCAGCCCCACGCCCCAAGGCTATAGCCCACCCCCTTTTTGGGCATTTTTCCGCAGGACGAACTTGGCGCCAAGGGGTTCGGCTGCTCTTTTTTGGGCGCGGCCGTGCCCGGGGCCTATTTTTGTCGCGGGGAGGGGGTGGGCAAAGTCTCGGCCCATTCCGAGTCCGGCGGATTCACCTCGCCAGCCCCACGCCCCAAGGCTATAGCCCACCCCCTTTTTGGGCATTTTTCCGCAGGACGAACTTGGCGCCAAGGGGTTCGGCTGCTCTTTTTTGGGCGCGGCCGTGCCCGGGGCCTATTTTTGTCGCGGGGAGGGGGTGGGCAAAGTCTCGGCCCATTCCGAGTCCGGCGGACGAACCTCGCCAGCCCCACGCCCCAAGGCTATAGCCCACCCCCTTTTTGGGCATTTTTCCGCAGGACGAACTTGGCGCCAAGGGGTTCGGCTGCTCTTTTTTGGGCGCGGCCGTGCCCGGGGCCTATTTTTGTCGCGGGGAGGGGGTGGGCAAAGTCTCGGCCCATTCCGAGTCCGGCGGATTCACCTCGCCAGCCCCACGCCCCAAGGCTATAGCCCACCCCCTTTTTGGGCATTTTTCCGCAGGACGAACTTGGCGCCAAGGGGTTCGGCTGCTCTTTTTTGGGCGCGGCCGTGCCCGGGGCCTATTTTTGTCGCGGGGAGGGGGTGGGCAAAGTCTCGGCCCATTCCGAGTCCGGCGGATTCACCTCGCCAGCCCCACGCCCCAAGGCTATAGCCCACCCCCTTTTTGGGCATTTTTCCGCAGGACGAACTTGGCGCCAAGGGGTTCGGCTGCTCTTTTTTGGGCGCGGCCGTGCCCGGGGCCTATTTTTGTCGCGGGGAGGGGGTGGGCAAAGTCTCGGCCCATTCCGAGTCCGGCGGACGAACCTCGCCAGCCCCACGCCCCAAGGCTATAGCCCACCCCCTTTTTGGGCATTTTTCCGCAGGACGAACTTGGCGCCAAGGGGTTCGGCTGCTCTTTTTTGGGCGCGGCCGTGCCCGGGGCCTATTTTTGTCGCGGGGAGGGGGTGGGCAAAGTCTCGGCCCATTCCGAGTCCGGCGGATTCACCTCGCCAGCCCCACGCCCCAAGGCTATAGCCCACCCCCTTTTTGGGCATTTTTCCGCAGGACGAACTTGGCGCCAAGGGGTTCGGCTGCTCTTTTTTGGGCGCGGCCGTGCCCGGGGCCTATTTTTGTCGCGGGGAGGGGGTGGGCAAAGTCTCGGCCCATTCCGAGTCCGGCGGACGAACCTCGCCAGCCCCACGCCCCAAGGCTATAGCCCACCCCCTTTTTGGGCATTTTTCCGCAGGACGAACTTGGCGCCAAGGGGTTCGGCTGCTCTTTTTTGGGCGCGGCCGTGCCCGGGGCCTATTTTTGTCGCGGGGAGGGGGTGGGCAAAGTCTCGGCCCATTCCGAGTCCGGCGGATTCACCTCGCCAGCCCCACGCCCCAAGGCTATAGCCCACCCCCTTTTTGGGCATTTTTCCGCAGGACGAACTTGGCGCCAAGGGGTTCGGCTGCTCTTTTTTGGGCGCGGCCGTGCCCGGGGCCTATTTTTGTCGCGGGGAGGGGGTGGGCAAAGTCTCGGCCCATTCCGAGTCCGGCGGACGAACCTCGCCAGCCCCACGCCCCAAGGCTATAGCCCACCCCCTTTTTGGGCATTTTTCCGCAGGACGAACTTGGCGCCAAGGGGTTCGGCTGCTCTTTTTTGGGCGCGGCCGTGCCCGGGGCCTATTTTTGTCGCGGGGAGGGGGTGGGCAAAGTCTCGGCCCATTCCGAGTCCGGCGGACGAACCTCGCCAGCCCCACGCCCCAAGGCTATAGCCCACCCCCTTTTTGGGCATTTTTCCGCAGGACGAACTTGGCGCCAAGGGGTTCGGCTGCTCTTTTTTGGGCGCGGCCGTGCCCGGGGCCTATTTTTGTCGCGGGGAGGGGGTGGGCAAAGTCTCGGCCCATTCCGAGTCCGGCGGATTCACCTCGCCAGCCCCACGCCCCAAGGCTATAGCCCACCCCCTTTTTGGGCATTTTTCCGCAGGACGAACTTGGCGCCAAGGGGTTCGGCTGCTCTTTTTTGGGCGCGGCCGTGCCCGGGGCCTATTTTTGTCGCGGGGAGGGGGTGGGCAAAGTCTCGGCCCATTCCGAGTCCGGCGGATTCACCTCGCCAGCCCCACGCCCCAAGGCTATAGCCCACCCCCTTTTTGGGCATTTTTCCGCAGGACGAACTTGGCGCCAAGGGGTTCGGCTGCTCTTTTTTGGGCGCGGCCGTGCCCGGGGCCTATTTTTGTCGCGGGGAGGGGGTGGGCAAAGTCTCGGCCCATTCCGAGTCCGGCGGACGAACCTCGCCAGCCCCACGCCCCAAGGCTATAGCCCACCCCCTTTTTGGGCATTTTTCCGCAGGACGAACTTGGCGCCAAGGGGTTCGGCTGCTCTTTTTTGGGCGCGGCCGTGCCCGGGGCCTATTTTTGTCGCGGGGAGGGGGTGGGCAAAGTCTCGGCCCATTCCGAGTCCGGCGGACGAACCTCGCCAGCCCCACGCCCCAAGGCTATAGCCCACCCCCTTTTTGGGCATTTTTCCGCAGGACGAACTTGGCGCCAAGGGGTTCGGCTGCTCTTTTTTGGGCGCGGCCGTGCCCGGGGCCTATTTTTGTCGCGGGGAGGGGGTGGGCAAAGTCTCGGCCCATTCCGAGTCCGGCGGATTCACCTCGCCAGCCCCACGCCCCAAGGCTATAGCCCACCCCCTTTTTGGGCATTTTTCCGCAGGACGAACTTGGCGCCAAGGGGTTCGGCTGCTCTTTTTTGGGCGCGGCCGTGCCCGGGGCCTATTTTTGTCGCGGGGAGGGGGTGGGCAAAGTCTCGGCCCATTCCGAGTCCGGCGGACGAACCTCGCCAGCCCCACGCCCCAAGGCTATAGCCCACCCCCTTTTTGGGCATTTTTCCGCAGGACGAACTTGGCGCCAAGGGGTTCGGCTGCTCTTTTTTGGGCGCGGCCGTGCCCGGGGCCTATTTTTGTCGCGGGGAGGGGGTGGGCAAAGTCTCGGCCCATTCCGAGTCCGGCGGATTCACCTCGCCAGCCCCACGCCCCAAGGCTATAGCCCACCCCCTTTTTGGGCATTTTTCCGCAGGACGAACTTGGCGCCAAGGGGTTCGGCTGCTCTTTTTTGGGCGCGGCCGTGCCCGGGGCCTATTTTTGTCGCGGGGAGGGGGTGGGCAAAGTCTCGGCCCATTCCGAGTCCGGCGGACGAACCTCGCCAGCCCCACGCCCCAAGGCTATAGCCCACCCCCTTTTTGGGCATTTTTCCGCAGGACGAACTTGGCGCCAAGGGGTTCGGCTGCTCTTTTTTGGGCGCGGCCGTGCCCGGGGCCTATTTTTGTCGCGGGGAGGGGGTGGGCAAAGTCTCGGCCCATTCCGAGTCCGGCGGATTCACCTCGCCAGCCCCACGCCCCAAGGCTATAGCCCACCCCCTTTTTGGGCATTTTTCCGCAGGACGAACTTGGCGCCAAGGGGTTCGGCTGCTCTTTTTTGGGCGCGGCCGTGCCCGGGGCCTATTTTTGTCGCGGGGAGGGGGTGGGCAAAGTCTCGGCCCATTCCGAGTCCGGCGGACGAACCTCGCCAGCCCCACGCCCCAAGGCTATAGCCCACCCCCTTTTTGGGCATTTTTCCGCAGGACGAACTTGGCGCCAAGGGGTTCGGCTGCTCTTTTTTGGGCGCGGCCGTGCCCGGGGCCTATTTTTGTCGCGGGGAGGGGGTGGGCAAAGTCTCGGCCCATTCCGAGTCCGGCGGACGAACCTCGCCAGCCCCACGCCCCAAGGCTATAGCCCACCCCCTTTTTGGGCATTTTTCCGCAGGACGAACTTGGCGCCAAGGGGTTCGGCTGCTCTTTTTTGGGCGCGGCCGTGCCCGGGGCCTATTTTTGTCGCGGGGAGGGGGTGGGCAAAGTCTCGGCCCATTCCGAGTCCGGCGGACGAACCTCGCCAGCCCCACGCCCCAAGGCTATAGCCCACCCCCTTTTTGGGCATTTTTCCGCAGGACGAACTTGGCGCCAAGGGGTTCGGCTGCTCTTTTTTGGGCGCGGCCGTGCCCGGGGCCTATTTTTGTCGCGGGGAGGGGGTGGGCAAAGTCTCGGCCCATTCCGAGTCCGGCGGACGAACCTCGCCAGCCCCACGCCCCAAGGCTATAGCCCACCCCCTTTTTGGGCATTTTTCCGCAGGACGAACTTGGCGCCAAGGGGTTCGGCTGCTCTTTTTTGGGCGCGGCCGTGCCCGGGGCCTATTTTTGTCGCGGGGAGGGGGTGGGCAAAGTCTCGGCCCATTCCGAGTCCGGCGGACGAACCTCGCCAGCCCCACGCCCCAAGGCTATAGCCCACCCCCTTTTTGGGCATTTTTCCGCAGGACGAACTTGGCGCCAAGGGGTTCGGCTGCTCTTTTTTGGGCGCGGCCGTGCCCGGGGCCTATTTTTGTCGCGGGGAGGGGGTGGGCAAAGTCTCGGCCCATTCCGAGTCCGGCGGATTCACCTCGCCAGCCCCACGCCCCAAGGCTATAGCCCACCCCCTTTTTGGGCATTTTTCCGCAGGACGAACTTGGCGCCAAGGGGTTCGGCTGCTCTTTTTTGGGCGCGGCCGTGCCCGGGGCCTATTTTTGTCGCGGGGAGGGGGTGGGCAAAGTCTCGGCCCATTCCGAGTCCGGCGGACGAACCTCGCCAGCCCCACGCCCCAAGGCTATAGCCCACCCCCTTTTTGGGCATTTTTCCGCAGGACGAACTTGGCGCCAAGGGGTTCGGCTGCTCTTTTTTGGGCGCGGCCGTGCCCGGGGCCTATTTTTGTCGCGGGGAGGGGGTGGGCAAAGTCTCGGCCCATTCCGAGTCCGGCGGATTCACCTCGCCAGCCCCACGCCCCAAGGCTATAGCCCACCCCCTTTTTGGGCATTTTTCCGCAGGACGAACTTGGCGCCAAGGGGTTCGGCTGCTCTTTTTTGGGCGCGGCCGTGCCCGGGGCCTATTTTTGTCGCGGGGAGGGGGTGGGCAAAGTCTCGGCCCATTCCGAGTCCGGCGGACGAACCTCGCCAGCCCCACGCCCCAAGGCTATAGCCCACCCCCTTTTTGGGCATTTTTCCGCAGGACGAACTTGGCGCCAAGGGGTTCGGCTGCTCTTTTTTGGGCGCGGCCGTGCCCGGGGCCTATTTTTGTCGCGGGGAGGGGGTGGGCAAAGTCTCGGCCCATTCCGAGTCCGGCGGACGAACCTCGCCAGCCCCACGCCCCAAGGCTATAGCCCACCCCCTTTTTGGGCATTTTTCCGCAGGACGAACTTGGCGCCAAGGGGTTCGGCTGCTCTTTTTTGGGCGCGGCCGTGCCCGGGGCCTATTTTTGTCGCGGGGAGGGGGTGGGCAAAGTCTCGGCCCATTCCGAGTCCGGCGGACGAACCTCGCCAGCCCCACGCCCCAAGGCTATAGCCCACCCCCTTTTTGGGCATTTTTCCGCAGGACGAACTTGGCGCCAAGGGGTTCGGCTGCTCTTTTTTGGGCGCGGCCGTGCCCGGGGCCTATTTTTGTCGCGGGGAGGGGGTGGGCAAAGTCTCGGCCCATTCCGAGTCCGGCGGACGAACCTCGCCAGCCCCACGCCCCAAGGCTATAGCCCACCCCCTTTTTGGGCATTTTTCCGCAGGACGAACTTGGCGCCAAGGGGTTCGGCTGCTCTTTTTTGGGCGCGGCCGTGCCCGGGGCCTATTTTTGTCGCGGGGAGGGGGTGGGCAAAGTCTCGGCCCATTCCGAGTCCGGCGGATTCACCTCGCCAGCCCCACGCCCCAAGGCTATAGCCCACCCCCTTTTTGGGCATTTTTCCGCAGGACGAACTTGGCGCCAAGGGGTTCGGCTGCTCTTTTTTGGGCGCGGCCGTGCCCGGGGCCTATTTTTGTCGCGGGGAGGGGGTGGGCAAAGTCTCGGCCCATTCCGAGTCCGGCGGACGAACCTCGCCAGCCCCACGCCCCAAGGCTATAGCCCACCCCCTTTTTGGGCATTTTTCCGCAGGACGAACTTGGCGCCAAGGGGTTCGGCTGCTCTTTTTTGGGCGCGGCCGTGCCCGGGGCCTATTTTTGTCGCGGGGAGGGGGTGGGCAAAGTCTCGGCCCATTCCGAGTCCGGCGGACGAACCTCGCCAGCCCCACGCCCCAAGGCTATAGCCCACCCCCTTTTTGGGCATTTTTCCGCAGGACGAACTTGGCGCCAAGGGGTTCGGCTGCTCTTTTTTGGGCGCGGCCGTGCCCGGGGCCTATTTTTGTCGCGGGGAGGGGGTGGGCAAAGTCTCGGCCCATTCCGAGTCCGGCGGAGGCCGCGCCCAAAAAAGAGCAG